>PVKE010001612.1:7159-62234 GCA_004027555.1 Craseonycteris thonglongyai | reverse complement strand
CTTTCCTTTCCGTCCCTGGCCGGGTTCGTTCAGTCAGGGCTGCAGCCCCGCGGCAAGGAAAAAGAAATGGGGAGAGGGAAGGAGCCTTTACCTGGCTCTGACGCGACGGGTCCCAGGCCCCCGGCTCCGCTTCCCACTCAGAGATCTCCTCCCCTAGCTTCCCCGCCACCCGCTTCTACGCAGATTGGTCCCCTAGTCCCCTGAAGAGCCTCAGCCAACTCCGCGGGACCCCGCCGGGAAGCAGAGCCCACCCCCTTGCCAATCGCCGCCCGATTTCTATCGACCGATGGGGCCTTTAGCCAATAGGAATAGCTGATCCCGAGAGGACAGGAATAATAAAGAGGAGGGGCTGGAGAAACTTGGAGGTGTGACTAGCACTACCAAGGCGTGGTCACAGAGTAAGCTCCTCAGGGGGTGGCGGAACCCTGAGGTAGAAGTAATGGGCGGGATTACATTGGAACCAAACAAATTCTTGAGAAAAGGCACGACCAATTGGACCGGGCTGGAGAGGAGGGGCGTTGTGGAGAATTTTAGCCAATAGAGAGTAGAGGCCGGTGGGCACTGTGGAATCTCTTCCAATAAGAAGCGCGAGGGGCGTCCTTGGCTGTTCCACTAGGGCGGGAGAAGGTCCTCCCAAACCTCCTGGAACCCGCCAATGAGACCAGAGGCGGAGCCACGCTTGCCCAACCAGAAAGCCGGACTGATCTCGGCACCGTTACTGGGGCGGGGCGTACGGTCTCCTGGCCACTAAGATCTCGTCAGGGGCGGGCTCCGGCGCCTTCCAATGCGGGACCTTGGCGAGCTGTAGTTCTCCCAATCCGGGCGCGGCACTGGCAATTCAAACTGACAGTATTAGGAAGGCAGAGAGAGAGAGAGAGAGAGAGAGAGAGAGAGAGAGCGGAAGAGGATGTCAAAAACAACGTGTTCGGTGACAGAGACCCCCCCCAACGCCGACTGAGCCCCTAAAGCGACCTCGATCTCACCCCCACCAATACCACCGCGCGTTCTGGAGCGGCCGCTCCGGGAGAGACCTGAGAGGAAGGCAGGGTTCACGAGGGAGAGTTGAGGGGAGGGGGACGCGTGGGCCAGCTCGCAGACGGCTGGGGGGTCACTGGGGGAGAAGCAAATCAGGGGGGACGGCGGGTGAGCGGAGTGGAGGAGAGTCGCGCAAGGACTGAGGGGAAGCAGGGATCGTCCCGGTGGCAAGAGCTGATTTGGGGTTCTGCCTCCTGGGAAGAGAGAGTTCCAAAGAGGAGACGTGGATAGGGACGCTCCGGACCGAGAGGAGTCAGAGCCCTCTGGGGGCGGGGCCTAAGGGAGGAGAAGCTTTAAATAGAAGCGTGCGCTGGAGAAGCTGCGGGAATTGCTAAAGGGGCGGGAGCTGGACTAGCGGATCCTTTTAGATCCGAGGAAGGGAAAGCGGGCAGTTCCCCAGACTCCTTGCAGCTTGGCCGCACCCCACGTCAAATTCCACTCCCTTCCCCGAAAGTTAAAAGGAAAGCCAAAACTGGCGCTTCTCTCCTGGTTTCTACTCAATACATGTTACTTTAAAAACCATCCCACCGGCAAAACAGAGAACTCATTTCCCAATTTTAGGGTTTAGACAAGCTCGAGGCCTCGCAATTTGATTTTTTTTTTTTTTTTTTTTTTAGCGTGTGGGCATCAAACTAGAAAAGGTCTCGTTTTCGTTTCCACTTTCAAAACCCCGCACCTCATCCTTCCCGGGACGCCATGTCTACCAGCAGTTGTAGTTTCAAGGACCGGTGCGTGTCCATCCTGTGCTGCAAGTTCTGTAAACAAGTCCTTAGCTCTAGAGGAATGGAGGCTGTTTTGCTGGCTGATACTGAAATAGACCTTTTCTCTACAGACATCCCTCCTACCAAGTAAGTTGTGCTAGTGGCGGGGAACGGTGGCCTTTAACTAAATGGGGAAAGTGTATGGCCTGGGCCTCTGGGAGCCAACAAGGAGGTTATCATTTTGATGTTCCAGCCACTCCCAACAGTCTGATGACCCCCTTGGACTATAACTATGTGGGCAGACTGTCTGGACAGTCTGTGGTTTAGCCACAGTGGTCAGACCTGATGTAATGTTTCTAGCGCAATTACAGTCGTGACCACGTTGGATCCCAGGTGCTATACCCTGCACAACCATTCTGTCTCACTGGATCAAGCCCATGATCTAGAGTCCTCTGGCTAAATTCAGGCAAGTTTTTCTGTACTGTTGGAGAAGAGAGGTCATTCACATTTTTTATTTTTATCCATACTTTTACATCAAAAAAAGATTCCTAGTCTTCTACCATTAATTGCAATGGACATTCTGAATCCGAATCCATTGTCTATATAATTCAGTATTCTTTTTCTCAAAAATCTTCTTTTTTTTTTTGGAATATTTTTATAGGATGAAATAGAGGCCTACTCCTAAAGTAATCCTTGTCTCCCATAAAGCCTATTTTGGATATCATGCATTCATTTGCATAATTAAATCCTTTAAAATTCTGTTTTCAGTCACTAGCCACTTTCCAGTGTAGAGTCCTTAAGAATTTGCTTTCTATTTGGAAAAGTAGCCACTTTATTTGATTCAAATATACCTCTTTCTAGCTCTAAAAGCTACTTTCTTTTTCCACAGTCAGCATAGCCCTTACATGATTTTCAAGTTAGCTCTTTATTGGAACTTTATTATTAAAATGAAAGAGTAATTATTCAAAATGTGGATGAAAAGCTGTTTTTTGGACTGAGCCAGAGGAGGCAGGCTAATAGTTAGAATACTTGAAATAGAAGCTTAAAAAACTTTTTAAATATACTCAAAGCTGTGAATGCTTTCTCCCTTGAAATCTTTTCTGAACTGGTTTAAGTGTAGCCAGGCCTAATGACAAAGCCATTTATTGCAAAGATAAATGTGTTAATGTTTTCAGTGTGTGTGTGTGTGTGTGTGTGTGTGTGTGTGTGTGTGTGTGTGTGTGTGGTGTTGCAAAAAGAAAGGCACTAGATAATAAGCCTGGAACCTACTCTTGCAAAGTTTCTATGATTAAAACCTATTCATCTTTACAATAGCTGTGGTAAGTAATAAGGCAGTCATAAGGAAGTCTCAGATATATGAATTGTTAGAGGTTAGACCAGAGTCCGGAATAGAATCAGGCCTTTCCTAATGTCTACTCTTCTTTGTAGGGGTTATAATGGCAATGGATTAATGTGTGAAGATGTGTGTGAATCAATGAACACATAGATTTTTTTAAATGGAACGTTTATCATATTTATTGTGAGCTCACAGATATTACCTGGCTCTTACTAAATATACTATATTTCTACTTTAGAGTTTCTTTCAGCTCTTTGGGACTACAAAATTCATACTAAATCACAATCAAGAGCACATTTGATGACAAGGATATGGAAAAATTGAAACCCTTGTGCACTATTGGTGGACATGTAAAATGGTGCCATTGCTATGGAAAAGCATGGCAGTTCCTCAGAAACTGAAAATAGAATTCCCATCTGATCCAGCAATCCCACCTCTGGGTATATATCCAAAAGAATTTAATGCAGGATCTAGAGGAGATATTTGCACACCCCATATTCTTAGCAGTATTGTTCACAATAACCAAAAGGTGGAAGCAACCCAAATGTCCATCAATAGATGAAAAAACAAAATGTGGTCTATGCATACAATAGAATGTTATTCAGCCGTAAAAAAGAAGGCTATTCTGTCACATACTATAACATGGATGGACCCTGAGGACATTTTGCTAAGGGAAAAGAAGTCAGTCACCAAAAGATAAATGCTGTATGATTTCACTGATACGTGGTCTGTAAAGCAGTCAAATTAATAGAAACAGGAAGAAGAATGATGGTTGCCAGGGGCTGGAGAAAGAGGGAAATGGAGAGTTGTACTTTAAGGGATATAGAGTTTCAATTTTACAAGAAGCAAAAGGTCTAGAGATTTGTTGCACAACAATGTGAATACACCTAACCATTCTGAACTATACTTTTTTAAATGGCTAAGTTAGTAAGCTATAAGTTACATATATTTTATAATTTTTTTTTAAATGTACATTTGACTATCTCATACTTTTCCCTCTCCAGCACAGTGGACTTAATTGGAAGCTGCTATTTCACTGAAATTTGCAAATGCAAACTGAAGGACGTCGCATGTTTAAAATGGTATTTATGGCGATATTCCAAGTAGCCCTGGGTTTGGTAGATGGACATTAACAGCAGAGCAGAGACAAAGGCACAGTGGGCTACATCGAGCATGCGTTATAACCCATACAATGAGCCACTGAAAAACCACTGTTCCTTAAAATGATTTTTTAGAAGAAACTTGTGACACTTTACATTTGTATATGATTTTACAATTTTTCAAAGCCCATTCACAAGTATCTGCTTGAATTTTTAGAAAAAGGTAGTGTAGTTTAGATGGAAAAAAAAAACCACTTGGATTTGCAATCATAAAAATCAGGTTTAAGCCACCCTACCCTTAATTATCTCTGGATCTTGAATAAACTCCTAAACCATTAAACCTCTGACCCTCAGTTTTCTTATTTAATTTATATCTTAAGAAGATAAAGTGGAGAGGATAGAAACTATCTTCTTAAGATATAAACTAAAATATCTTTTATGTTTAGCTTGTAGAGTTGTAGTAAAGATCGAATGAATGTCAAAGGGCTGATAAGCTATAAATTACAACAAAGATGAAAGCTATTACTATTACCTTTTGGGAGTTGGGCTTGAATGTTATTAGTCCCACTTTAGAAGAAGGTTGAGATTTTTTCTCATTTAAATGGGGTTTGGATGATAAATTATAATCCTAATCATTGAAGTTGGCAAACTCTTATTTTTGTGCTAATGACTGATTTCATTCACTCATTCAAACTACATAATGAGATCCTACCAAGTGCTAGTCATTGTTTTAGGGGCTGGAGACACAGCAATAAATAAGAAAGTCACTGGCCTTTGGACATGATATTCTAATGGGAACACAGTCAATCAATAAGATATTTAAGTAAGACATGAATAAGATAATAAGTGCTCCAAAGAAAGTAATAATAATGAACGATAGAGAATAATAGAGGTCAGGAGAGTAAGAGCTATTTTAGAGAGTGTGGTCAGGGAAGTCTTTTCATGAGAAGATAACATTGGAACTGAATCCTAACGGATGAGAAGGAGCCAGAGGAAGAATGGTCTATAGAGGGAACAGCCAATGCAGAGAATGCAAGTCAAGAAGCTTTAAGATGTTCAAGGAATAAAAGGATGATGACAGTATGGCTAAGACTTTGGGAGTGTCAGGGGAGAGTCGTATGAGGAGATTAGAGATGTAGTCAAAATACAGATAACCTAGGGCGGCTGTCCAGTAGAAATATGCAAGCCACGCATGGAATTCAGAATTTTCTAGCAACCACAATGTAAAAAGTGAAAAGTTTCAGCTTGTAACCAACATAAAAAATTATTGAAATCATTTACGGTCTACTTTTTATTCTTCGTCTTTCAAATCTGGTATATGCTTCAGACGTAGGGCAGACTTCAATTCAGGCTAGCCAAATGTCAAGCGCCCAGCAGCCACGGTTGGATAGCGCCAATCTAGACCTTGCTATGAAGGGCTTTGTTTTCATTTTTGGTAAAGGGGAAGCCATTGAAGAGGTTTTAGCAAAGGAACAAAATGATCTGATGGGTCCCTCCTAGAACATTAGCCCCTTGAGAACAAAATCCTGGTATTCCTAGCCCCTGGAATAGCACCTAACACATAGTACATGCTCAGTAAGCATCAGTTGGATGAGTGAAAGAATGCAAGTGGTAATTAAAGCCACAGAATTCCCTCTTGCAATCTAGTCTGACAAATAACTGTCAGTCCCAGTCCAAGAACAACTTTTGTTTTCATTTGTTTGCCTTTCAAGCAGTTTGTGATTGGAAGACATATTTTAGGTGGGCTGGTACCTTTTATAGGCTTTTTATAGGGCCTCACAAAAATGACCAACTCCCACATCTCACAGGGTGGGAACAAACTATAAAAATAATTTTTACAACTCAAAGCAATTCCTATTGTCATTTTTTTTTTTTAAGTCCTGGCTAAAACATTCCCTAGATAGACACCCTATTTAAGAGCAACCAGATAGGAGGAAAAAAATCTGTGGAAAGTAAGGTACCTAATGAGATGGATAATCCTGAAGACAGTAAAAACCTTTGCAACTTTCTCTGGAGGCTGTGAATTTGCTTTACTTCTGAATTCCTTCAGCAACACTGAACCTAAAATTAGAGTGGCCAGCCTGTGTTTGGTTTCCAGGGGCTCATGCTGTCTTCCTCCTCCTCCATCTGTTGAAACAGTTTTTAGAAGATAGAAGAATCCAACTTGCTACTGGCCTAGGGGTAGCAAATGCCTTTTACCCCAGATCTGAGTTTATTTCATACATTTTTGTCTGTACATCAATTTTGGATACCTAAATGAATACTAGCAAAGAAATGGAGAATGCTTTAGTGTTATTTCACTTAAAGACTCTTCTATTAGAGAGCAGAACTGTAACCATCATCAGAGTAACTCTCATCCCAAAGATCCCAGCAGTACAGGGTGTTAGCAGGACAGAAGGTCTTTATGTCATCTATTTACATCAGCACCTAAAAATGCTCTCGTGGCAAGGTATGACATGGCATCTGATAATACTTTCTTTTTTAGTGGGAACATCGTAGGTTATCATGTGATTGTCCCATGTTGTTCCTGCCTTCTTTCCTGTAACAATGGGCACTTCTGGATGTTTCACAGCCAGGCAGTTTATGGTATTAACAGACTAGACTCTACTGGTAAGAAACCACTGACTCAGACCTTCCACTGTCATTTGTCAATCAATACATGGGTGAAACTCCCAACAGATCATTTAAGGATTCCCTCTGAGACCGTCTTACCTGGGTTGGATCCACTAGCACGAAATGTCAATCCTCTTATCCCAAACAAGGGAAACTACCTGTCAAAATTTATTGCCATTTCTGTTTTCATCATTGTATTTAAGAGCTTCAAACTTGGCTGGATTTTTGGCCTTTTTAAATTAATATTTTAATGGCTCCAAGTCATTGCCTTAATACATATTATGACTCCAGAGAATTTTGAAATATTTTAGATTTGATTGTTTGTGTGTGTGTGTGTATGCGCGCGCATGCACACACGCGTGTGAGAAAATGAGAACCTGGAATCTTGGGGAGTTAGTTGGGAAGAAAGATGTCTAGGTAACCTCTGCATTTGGTGATGTTGCCTTAGGGTAAAAGTGGACATTTTGACATGTGTATCAATAAATTAGCATAGAATTTTGGTCAAGGGAAATATTTAATACCAATATGTTATATTAATTATTTAGTAGGAAATGTACAGCCAATTCTTAAAGGATATTTACATAATATATGTTACATTGTCTGGAGCCGTTCAGTTTTGTTATCGGACAATGTCTAAGATCTATTTACACAACAGACCAAGTTGACATTTAGTGGAACTTCAGTGGGAACTAAAGTTTATAGAACCAGTTTAAAGGCCTTGACAATCCACGTTGGCCCCAACACTCAGATTTTTAAATGTATGTTTTGTTCTTCTTCAGAGCTGAAAATACATTCCTTTTTTTCAAGTATGATTTGTTTTCACTGACGAAAAGATCATGAATTGTAAGCTAAGTTGTCAGGGTCTTTAAACCCTCCAATTACGCTTGGGTTTTTATAGACTCAGATTTTTTTATCACCTGGTGTTCAACTGTGGCTCCTAACCCATCATTTGGGGGGTCTTAATTTAAGACTCTAGTATGTTAAGAAGGCCATTTTTGAGCAAGGACCTATCTGAATTCCCCTCAGTGAGATACAGGCTCTGAATTTAGGTTTCCAGTGTTTATACTTGTGTTTCTCATGGGACACATTAAAGGAAGTTTCTGCTTTGATACTATTTTTTTTCTGCTTCATACCATTCAAAGCACAGGGTGGAGATTTTTTCAGTTTTTCCTTACTTTTTTTATACTAGTTAATTTTTCAAAGATAAAACCCAGCCTTCTTCCATTTGCATTGAATCTAATCCATGAGAAACAGATGTAACGCAGGATTTCCTTCCTCCCTTCTTGACAGAGAAAGGAAGGTGCTGCCACTGTCAGAGCCAATCTCTGAGTTTATTTTTTCTTCTTTGAACCAATTGTACCGAGCTACTCATGTGTCTCAGTACTGACTCCAAGAATATCAGACTTCTCCTTTGTAACCCTAATATTGTGATTTAGAGTAGAATTTTCTAGATGCTGGGTTTAAAACAGAATTTCTCCTGGCTATTGGAACTGTCCTTGAAACACCTGAATCAACAGCATCAAAGGCTTTATAACATTCTAGAATGTTTAGACTGAAAGGGCCCACAAAGTCTATGTTCTAGGTTAGCCTATACAAAGACCTGAGTTCCGGAAACTTCCCTGAGGAGGCTTGAGAAACCTCGGTTCACATTCTTGGGGGTTGGCCAATCCCCTCAGAGGCAAACTGACTACAGCTCTCCATTCACCATTATGGGTTCTAATTGTCCCTTTGATTTGGCCTAGTGACTTCTTACTATCCTGTCAGCTCCTCAATGTCATATTACCAGCAGCAAAACACAACTCATTCTTGGGGGGACACTTAATCTAAACTCCAAAGAGACACTTAATCTAAAAGGGTCTTGGGAGATCTCTGTTCTTAAAAGCCATTAAAGTCGATTTGAAAAGTATCCATGTAGTGTGGTGATGGCCTAAGGTAGCTGGAGGCAGGGTTTGATAAATGGACCCCTGAGACCCTTTTGAGTCCCCAGATGCTAGAATTCAAGCCCTGCTTAACAGGGCTTAAAGCATGTTTATGTCTTAAGTGAACAATATCAGACAAATTTACATGTGGTATATTCTTTCATAGTTTTTCTCTTTTACTGCTAACACTATGCTTTATAATACAAGAAGGTTAACATAGAAGATTTCCTATATCACTATCTGAGTTGTAACAGCAGTCAGCATCAAATAACATTATGACCTTTTATTTTCAGGTGTTAACTTCCTACTTTGGGGCAACTTGCCAGAGATAGAAGAGAGTACAGATGAAGACGTGTCAGATATCTCTGCAGAGGAGTGTATTAGATGAACAGAATTATGACAGATATACTATGTAAACTTTTCCTATTTAAAATGTGTATTAACGGGTCTACTTTAAAATTGTCATGAAGGATTTACGAGCGGTTTCTTTTTTCAGAAACAGAAATGGGGCATTTTTTAATTTATTTATTTGTTGTCTCTAATTACCTGAGTTTAATTTGAGCCAATGTATTTCTTTTCTTCTTCTTCTGCTTTTTTCTCTGTCCCTCTGCCCAGTATGGGTGTATTCTTAAATTCAGATAGGACAGGAGTTTTATGTGTCACTCAACTACCTCCCTCCCAATCTAGGGAAGTTTTTCTTACAATCAGATACTATTATTGTATATTCCTGAAAAGGGGCCTTAGTACCCACAATATGTCAACAGCACATGTATGTATACATGCGTAATTGTGTGCATAGAACAGGTTGTTAGGTTTCCATGGGTACTGGTTATCCTACACGATATTGGTGATAACACCCTTAAGGTGGCGCAAGATTGTGAATCAGCACATAGAATGAATTTGAAAATGTATAGAGAAATTGTCTTGATTCCTCAACATGGCATTAGATAAATGAATTTGTCAGAAAAAAATATCAGTATTTACTGTTTACCAATATTATTCATTTACATTTTTCTAAAATCATGTGGATATTGTAATATAAAAGCCAGATAAACTAAACCTCTGTCTTTAAGCTAGCCTATTCTCTAGGTCTTTCTCTGTAAATAGCAAATTTTAGATGAGCAATCTCAGTTCCAATCATTAAACAGAAGAAAAAAACTAAAAGAAGTGGTTTAAGCCATTGTACGTCATGAAGAGAGTTCATTCTTGTTTTAAGCTGTATTCAGAACCATACCAGAATAGGAAACAGAAATAGTGCTGGCTTCTGCTCTTATTTGTAGCAAAAATCGGTGTGTTGCCTTAACCAATATCTCAGCTATAGGTATTTTGTTAATAGCGGTACCAAAACAGACTGACTTGTGGTATTGTAAATAAAGCTTTGTTCTAAAAATGACCAGCTTTCCTTGTTTTTACTGTACTCACTTTTCCTACTTAAAATACAAAAGTACCTCATTTAAGAGCTCACAATTAGTGAGTGTGTACCAGGTGCCCACCAGGGTGCTATAGACTTCACACATTCCATTCACTGATTCCACACCAGCAACGCAGGAGAGATCGTTACCATTATTATTCCTTTTTTACTGATAAGACCAGTGAGGCATAGAGAGGTGAAGTCACTTGTCCAAGGTCACATAACCGGTCAGAGATTTGTTCAGCATAAAACTCAGGCATCAAACTCGATGTGCTGTCCCCTGAGCAAGTGCAGACCTTCATCAGCTACGATTTGACTTAGCCAAGATGCATGCTGGGTAACAACAGCCGTGCTAGGCACCCAGCTGAGGGCCTCAGTGACTGATTTCAGTGTTGAACCACCTCACACAGGGTCTCAGGGTGAAAAACCTGTGGGCACAGACAGAACATCACCTGGGATGAGTGGAACCATTTGTTTTTCAATTGGGCATTTTTTGTTTTCTTTAACCTCTCTTAAAGACATTCTGAAACAAGGTGACATAACGGATAAGATTTTTTTTTTAATTGGGAGGGGGTGGGGGAGGAGGCAGGGGGCATCAAATATCTGATGATGGAACTGACTCTGGGTGAGGAGCACATAATGCAACACAGACGATGTCATATAGAATTGTATACCTGGAACCTATGTAATTTTTACCAACCACTGTCACCCCAATAAATTTAACAATAAAAAAAAGTTTTTTAAGCCTCAACAAAATTGACACTACATTACATAATGCTTTAGTTAACTTGTTCAATGGAGGAGGTACGTTTAATGCTAGAGTAGAGAAGGTGGCATCTTTAATTCAGCGGAGTTCATCTGGCAGTTCAGCACATGCCTTCGGCTATGGTTAACTGAGGAGCGCTTTGAAGGGCAGAAGCAAGATAGAGGTACAGTGATTGAAGCAGGCCCCCAATGTGGTTCCACTCCAGATGGAAACTATTTCAAATTACTCAGCTACCTTATGGCTAACTGGGGTATGAGAGGGCCAATTCTAAGTCGAACATGGATTAATAATGTCTTTTCTAGAGAAACATATTCATGACACTTTTTTAATAAAAGCAAATTACATGCACTCTGGTAAGACCAAAAGCAGAATCACATACGCGGATTTAACATACACTTTCTAGACCCAGCATAATTCCTGGGCCTAGAAGACCCAAGCATGCTTTGGTCCTCTTCTAATACTTGATTCAATTCAGCAAGCCTTTATTATGCTCCCATGATGTGCCAAGAATTGCCAATGACAGGCTCACACTTGAGTACACAGTAGGTTGGGGAGACAACTGAACCCTATGAGTCAATTCAATGCATTGGATTAAGTCAGGGGTGTCCAAACTTTTGTCTTCCCTGGGCCACATTGGAAGAATTGTCTTGAGCCACCCATACAATACACTAACACTAGCAATAGCTGATGAGCTAAAAAAAAAAAAAGTTACAAAAATATCTCATCATGTTTTAAGAAAGTTTATGAATTTGGGGGATTTGTGTTGGGCCACCTTCAAAACCGTCCTTCCACAGACCACGGGTTGGACAAGCTTGGTTTAAGTGAGTCATGCTTGAATTCAATGATTCTGTAGATGAAAGAACAACCCTTCTGAGTAGTAGGAAAGAGTGTGAGTTGAGAAAACTACTGAAAAGAAATGACACATGAGTAGACTTTGAAGCAGTTAGGAATTTGGCTGCTGGGATGAGTCCTGGGCGGAGAGAATGGTGTCAAGAGATGGACTGACGTTTAGAAGTATCTGGTTTATTTGGTAAATTATAGATGGTCTTTTATACCTTCCAAGATACATAATGAGAGTTAATTTAGAAGATGAAGCTAGCGATCATGTTACAGAGAACATTCTATGCCATCTGTTTAGACTTGCTCCAACAGCAATGTAGAGCTGTTGAGATTTTTAGACAGGAGAATAAAATGATCACATTTAGGACAATCGGTCTGACAGTAAAGTACAATCAAGTTTCGTTTTCCTAATGTCCCTTCTTTGATGCACTTAACCACTTGACCATGAAACTTATTTATTGCCTTTGCCCTAAGAACACAGAGGTCTTAAGTTCCCTGAGTTTCTTGTCTTCCGTGAAACATTTGGTCTGCAGTGGGGCATTACTTTTTCTCCCTCTTCCGTCTTGTCATTCCTAAAGTTCAAGGAGGGGACAGTGAGTCATCAGCTCTCCCACCACAGCTTCTTTTGCTCCTTGATCTTTTTCCTCAAATCAGCCTGTCAACCTCAAACTTGGGCTCTGTTGAAGCATCTTGGGTGGGGCCTAACCTGAAAGCCATAATATTTTGAATAATCCCTGACTCTGAAGATCAGGTCTTTAAATATTACTTATGTGGGGCAATTACCCCACCAAGAACTGCTCTTTTGACTTCTGAGTCACATGGGGCTGATAAAGAATAATCTATATTTCTTTTTTTTAGGAAGGAAGTGGTGACCATAATATATATGTAAATCATGATGTAGAAACCAGCTAACTAATGAAAACATACAAGGGGAGTGGGCAAAGGTAAGAGAGGATGTGTGGATGAAATAGTCTTGCTTCAGTGCTGAATTACTCAATGAGGCTTTCCTTATTTTAGCATTCATGCTTATAAAAGGAAATAGTTTCCTTTTCTGCCTTTTTTTTTTTTACTTTAAAAGCAGCCTGAACCATAGTTTCTTTCTTGCCTGGTATTGAGTGTATGCCAAATCTACCCTAAACTGCACAGATGGAAAAAATGAGCCTATGTCTGCGGTACCTCTGGGGTTGAATATGTTTAGTACTTCAATCTTTAGCTAAAGATTCTTTCTTCCTCAACTCTCATAGAACCATTTGTCCTCCAATGGATAAACTTACTGAGATAAAAGTGAACAATGTCATGTGTTTGTGTATCCTTTTATAGTTCATTATGAGCTTTCACATACACCTTAGTTTAATCCTCAGGAGCATCTTGGAAGTTATTCCCACTTTCTAACTTAACAGAGGAAACCATAGTCTCAACACTCAAAGAGTTCAAAGAATTTGAACTTGGAAGTGGATCTTCTCATCTTAGTTAAGGTTTCTTTTCTACTTCCCTAACCAACCCTGAATATGAGGTCTACTTTCCCCTCACTAGCTATAAAATTTAGGATAAATTCTCTTTCATTTTTAGCCTCCTAGCCTAACTGCTTTTGTTAATTAATCCATTCAGCAAATCTTTACGGAGTGCCTAGCATAGGAAAAATGAAAGCCAAGGACACAGAACTCATTAATACAAAGTCCCTACTCTCATGGGGAGCTAGCACTCTGTTGAGGAGGAAGAAAGTGAGCTAACATTTATTGAGGGGGCACTGTCTGCCTCATTATTCTAAGGGCTTTATGTGAGACAACCCCAAGAGGTAAATCCTATTATTACGCCCACTGTGCAGCTGAGGAACCTGAGGCATAGAGAAGTTGAAGGATGTGCCCAACAACCTACAGCTAGTATGGCACCCCTCTAAGATTTGGAGGGGCCATCATTAATTAGCTTAATGACCATGTTTTCTTTTTATTTTTCAATGTGATTGTCTTCCATTCAAACAAAGCCACGTTTTCCATGAACAATCTTGCTGTATACATCCTTCCCTATTAGATCTCAGTTGATTTTTAGTTTAGATTATGATGGTGGCACCAGCATCTCTCTTTTCAGTGAAGGAGACATGGTGTGCATGTAAGTTGCAATAATACCAGTCTTATACACTATGGAGAAAGGAAAGAAAGAAAATCTGGGGGAGGAAGAAACTAGTAAAACCCTTAATTTCCAGTTTTGTTATACATCTATTTGAATGTGAAGTCTTTTTGACTAGTCCAGACTTTTATCTTACAAGCAACGAAAGTTCACTATCAAGTAGATTCTCGTTCTTTAAACTCTTTGTCTCAAATACTTCATAATAAAAAGTGAATTAAATGACCCCCTTTTGCAAATTGCTCTAGTCTCAGCCTTCCTTATGAGCTTGTATTTAAAATCAATTTATATGGGATTTCAGAAGCAGCCAGGCCTCAAATGAGCACTACTGAATCTTCATAACAAGATTATGTATTTATTACAAGAGAAGCAAAACCAGGTATCAACTCCATATTCAAATTCTGCCTCTTGAGACTTTCAGAAGAGTGGGCTGACAAATACCTAAAGATGAACTAGATCTGCCAAATACGGGTGCCATGGACGCTGGCCCACCAGAAATCCTCTCCACATTTCCATTTGCACAGCCCACCTCCTCTGGGAGGGGCCCGTGGGGAGAGCAGGCATATGGGGCTGACTCACTTGGGGAAAGCTGTACCAAGAATATTACAATGGTTCGCTTTCTGTCTCTAGGTCTTGGCCATAATTTTTCTACCAAAGGAACCACCTGCTAGGATGGCTGGAACACCTGAAAAGCTCTCCACATATTGCAGGAGGTTGCTCATGTGGGGGTGGATTTTCAGGCTGTTCAGTGGCATTTTTTTAAATGGTTTTGTTTTTTTTGTTTTTTGGAACAAATATGCTCAGAGACTGGAACATTGCCTTGGCTTATCAAAATTGCTCCATAACCTTGTTCACAAATACCTTAAAACATTGAGCCACAGATGGAATTTGGTTAGAAGACATACTGAGCTAATTTCCTTTGCATGATGTTACCCAGAGAACTCAAGCTGTCAGGATTCTGAAGAACAAGCTCTCAAAGAGACATAGTGGCCAAAGCCAGAGGAAGCAGGCAGGATTGGAGAGCTCACCATCCAAGAACTGCTTCCCATCCTCCCAAATCCATCTTTTAAATAAAAATGTATTGCAAAGGAGTGTTTGACTCAAGATTGTTGTACAGTGATAGTAAAGATGGCAGGGACTAGGCTGAAAAAACATCTTTAATTCTAAATCTTTCGTGATACTCCAGCATACAGTCATGAAGGAGAATAACAGAAACACGGGGTTTTAGGCATCCAGGCGGTCATACTCTGGGCTAACTAGAGACAATTATCTCTAAGTTATGACTTATCTCTAACAAATTTTAGTTTAATCGCTTAGCAAATATTTAAGGAGCATTTCATGAGCAGGCATTATTTTAGATGCTATTATGTAATAGTAAACAAAACATTTTATTTAAATTTGACATATAACATTGTATACATTTAAGCTGTACAATGTGTTGCTTTGATATATTTCTATATCATAACATGATTACTATTGTAGCAATATTTATCACATTTCATAATTATAGCATATATAGTTGTCTACAGTCATTATACTGTGCATTAGATGTATATGGCTTATCAAAACATTTTTTAAAAGACTTCCTTCTGTGCATTTCAGCAGTGCACAGATTAAAAAGCTAAAGATTACATTTCCCAGGCTCTCTTGCAGCTAGAGGTTCAGATATCAGTTATTTTTTGGCAGTTATATGCACTTGTACAAGTCTTGAATTCGGAAGGAACTTAAGTGGGGAACAGGTGGTAACAGAACATTAATTACACACTTTGCTGATGTAAAATGACTGTGGTATGGCTTTGCAGCCAACAGATGCTTACAATGACTTCCTGATACCCACATCATGGCTAGGGTAGTAGTTTTCTAGTCCTAGAAAGTGGTTGATGGCTTCCTGATCCTTAGTTTTGAGATGGTGGCAGAAGTGATACTTCCTCCAGCAGCCTAGTTCTGCAGTATTATTCCAGGATTCATTTCTGGAGGCCTAGCCTAGAGCCCTCCCAAGGTTCTGCCAACCTAACATCACTGCCACTTTATAACAGTTAGCTGTGGCTATGTCATGAACAACCCTCAACACGTGGGCTCACACATGTGGTGGCACTCAGCTGTCAGCTAGCTATGCTGGGCTGGAAGGTCCTCAGTGGTCCCCCTCACGTGTCTGGGACCTTAGCAGGGATGCCTAGAAGCCTGAACCTTCTCTCTCTCACTCCACGTGGTCTCTCATTACTCAAAAATCCGGCCTGGATTGCTTCATCTGAAGGCTGACTTCCAGGAGGATGAAAATGAAAATTGCAAAGCCCCTTGCAGCGATGGCTGGGGGTTGTCCAGTGTCACAGACGCCTCCTTCTGTTGGTCAAAGTTAAGCAGAGGGCTGGCTCAGACTCAAGGAAAAGGAGAAATAGAATTCGTTTGGGGAGGGAGTGGGGGGACTTGGAACACAGTCACATTGCAAAAAGGCGTAAAGGATGAGGACTGTTGTAGCATCAATCTACCATTACAGTATTAATTCACTTTCTGCTTCAAATAGCTACAGTGGCTTCTGGTGTCTGCAATTGAACTGACTGATATAAAAAGCAAGCAGGGAATAAGGAAGACTGGGGGCATATTTTGAAAGGGCTCTGGTGGACTGGAAGTATGAGAGGAAGTGAGCAAGACAGCGAGAAGGGATTTGAGAATGACCCCAAGGTTTGGAGGTGAACCGTGGCACCACTGAGATGAGGGAGAACAAGTCCCAAGAGGAAACTAAAGAGGTTGTTTTTTTTGAATATGTCGTCTAGACAACCATCAGGCAGTTTCATGCAGGATTCTAGGGTTTGGGCTTTGGATATTTGAGAACTATTTGCACATAAAGACATTTAGAGGCACGAGACTTACTGCCATCCAGGTAGGAAGAGTAGTTAGAGAAGAGATTAAGTCTTGGAGCCCAGAGTGAGACAGATGGAAGATGAGTAGAATCCGTTTTAGCGGATAGAGGCATCCGTGGAGATACAGTAACAACACAGAGTCCAGGGTCCTACGCCCATCAGTTTTGATTCAGAGCACATGTGGAGGCCTGGCATTCTGCATTGTTAACAAGCTCTGAGGTGGGTGATTTGGGAGCATCCTTTGAAACACACCAAAATAGGCTACCATTGTGAAAGAAAATGTTTTATGGGTCTTTAAGTTCAAGGATACGTCATTTTTTTCTCCCCACTCCCTCACATCGGTCATGCATGAAAGACTTGTAAGAGGCTGAGAGGGGAAATTGGGCCTTCTCTCTCTCTCTCGTTTTCTTTTTTTTTAATATGTAATTGCCTTTTACAGGGTGAAAGTGAGCTATGAGTTCCTGCCAGGAAAAGGAGAAAGATGCAGGACTAAAAATAGTGTCTACCCTCCAAGAGAAGCATATTCTCCCTTAAATACCCAATTTGATGCCTAATGGTGACACTTAATGAAAGCAAAACCAAGAACAAAATCAATACTTCTTTGTCCCCAAATTATAAGTAGTACACGCTCCTTCCATAACTCCAAAAGTGAAAAGCAGTCACAGTCTATCCCATGTCTCATGGAACATTGTTTAGAGAAGATTAGATGAAAGGCAAATGCTTAGCAGCCTGCTATAGCTCTTACCTTCCTGTCTATCAAGATTCATGCTCATTTGACCTTTCTACATGAAAGATGCCCATCACTATTAATACTGTCATTGATGCAAGACTGACATCTTACCAACAGTGAACCTGTGTCTCTCAAATACAAAAATGTGAATATATTTCCATTTGGGCCTAGTCTGGGCCTGCAAGTCGACTGTCAGTGGTGGTAAATTCACATGGACATGTTCTCCCTTTTGCAGCCTGGTGGCTGCGAGGGGGCCTGGAGCTGCAGGTGCCATGTACCGAGATAATGACTGCGCTGATTAAATGCCAGTTACTCCCAGCCTCTGCTGCGGAGTTGAAATTGGGCTTTCTGTGTGATAGTAGATCAGATCTCCATAGTTCTAGGTGATAGCTGGTTTGGGATCTCTAGCAATTATTTGTGTCATGAACTTTAATCCACCGCGTGCTTTGCTATTATAATAAGTCTCCACACCCATGATGAAGTATTCCTCAGGCTCTGTTCCCCCTGCCCCCACACTGCTCACACAAACCCAAGCTTCTGTCCCGTCGATGATGAAGTCACTCTGGTGACTCATCCGCAGTGGGCTAGGGGCAGCCTTCCAGCCAAAGCCAAACTTTGACCACAACCAAATGCCTGTCTAGAGGGATGACGGCGCCTCTGGGCCCAGCCAGAGGTCAAGTTACCTACTTGTCTCACTGTTCTGCTGGGTATTGGTCTTCTGGCTGTCACCCAGCCAGCCATTAATTCTCTATTTAGCATATGCTTCCATTACCAAATACTTAGAAAGGGCCTCTGCTTGCACATTGTCCCCAGAAAATTTTTTCCAACCAAGTCTTGGATCTAATCACCATCACAGGTAGTTTTTGTCCACATGTTTAAAACCATTGGCAGAACATGTATAATAGAACATGGATGCTGAAGTCACCAACCAGGGTGTGATCTTAGGCATCTTATTTCAACCCAGGGGTAAGCAATGTGTTCTCTGAGATCCCTTTCAACTCTAGCATTTTATAGGTTAATTTCACTTTTTAAAGATTTATTTTATTGTTTGAGAGAAGGTGAAAGAGAGAGAGAGAGAGAGAGAGAGAAGGGGGAAGGCCCAGAGCAGTCTCCATAGTTGCACACCATTAGTTGTGACATAGTTTCACTCCACACAGGTGGATGTGGGGCCGCACAGGACAGGAACCAAACTGGAATCCTTCCACATGGGAGGCAAGAACCTTCACCGCCATCCCAGCAGTTACCAGTTGTGCCACAGCTCAGAATATGAGTTTGCACTGGCCGGAGCCCGAATTCGATTCCTGGGCCTCACAGTTGCAAGGCAAGAGTTCAATCTGCTAAGCTGTCCCAGCCTCCCTAACTTCATTTTTTGCAGAGAGCTTCTTATGCATTTGCCAAAGGCACGTGTGTTAGTCTGCGAGGGCTGCCGTAACAAAGTACCACAGACTGGGCATCTTAAACAACAGTCTGAAATCAAGATGATGGGAGGGTTGGTTCCTTCTGAGGGCTGGAAAGGAAGGGTCTGCTTGTTCTGGGGCCTCTTTCCTTGGCCTGTGAACAGCATCTTCATCTTCACATGGTGTTCTTCCTTTACCCATGTCTGCCTCCAAATTTCCCTTTTTCATAAGGATGCCAGTCTTATTGGATTCGGGCCCACTCTAATGGCCCCTTTACTTCAGTTTGATTACCTCTGTAAAGTCCCTATTTCAAATAAGGTCACATTCTGAGGTACTAGGGTTTAGGACTGTAACTTATGAAAATTCAGTGGACACAATTCAACCCAGAACAGCAATTAAATACCATCTATAGGGAAGGAATAAAGAACAAGGATTTGACTGATTATAAAGTTGGTGACTAACAGTGGCATAGGAGGTTAGTAAATAAGTATAGATTATTGAATTTATTTTGCATATTCTAATGACTTAAGCCTATGCCACTACTACTCTTTATCTCCACCTATGGATTTTGTGTAAGCATCAGCTCTGAATCCCTTTGCACCCAAAAGCCTTAGCTTTGCTGCGTGTCTCACCCACTTTGATAATTGAATGTGAAACTCCTGGGGAAAAAAGCCTATGATAATTTAACTAATTATTGTTCAAAGGAGCCCCACAGGGGTTAACAAACAGGTAGGCCATTATTGCATTAAATGGCTCAATTGTTTGTTTGACTGAGTTTGGCCATCCAAGAATATACTTAGGAGTGGATGATGCTTTTCTGTGCTAATATGAGTCTCCTGATCATATAATGCTATTCATATACTAAGAAGAGAGAAGAGGAATGAATGCATTAGATTCCGCTGGCTCACAGCTACCTGTTTGGCTTTAAGGGTCATAAATGAAAGCTACTTCAATATGAACAAGCACAGCCTGGAGTGGAACAGGGGATTCTCTATAATGGAACCCCCAGAAGTCCGGGTTGACCAGCATAAGTACAGCCTTCTCATCACCGGTCTTTTTCAGAACCTGCCTGTAGCCTGGAAATCCACTAGGAGGAGTAAGCGACCAGGAATGAGCTGACCAGGAGTGCTCACAAGCAACTCTGACCGCGACCACTACTAGTCATTTTCCTCTGCAAAACTTAAGACAAAGGCTGAGGGGGAAACTGGGTTCCAGAAACTGCTTAAGATCCAATAGTCCTTGCTCCTGAAAAGGGATAGTTGCCCAAAGAAGAAAGCAACTCAGATTTGCTGAGCTGGACATGCTTACTAAACATACCGGAGGCACACCCAGGATCTTGGACTCTTTCCCCAGGGCTTGGCTCTGGTTACCCATTTCCTTTCCGCTTTCATTGGCAGAGGATGGGATTCGGGGCAGAACTCTTACCCAGGCTCCTGTGCTTAGATCCTACATCTCCTTTTTTTTTCTGTCTCTTATAACCGCCCTAAAGTTCTGGCATCAACCTGGTTTCTATTTATTAGTACATTCTCTTTGATGCCAGGCCCTTGGACACTAATACTTTCTTCCTTGGATTCCAATCTTGTCTTTTTTTTTTTTTTTTTTTTCTCCCTGTACTTATGGGTTGGTTAGCTGAGCAGGGGCCAGAAGCTCATCTGATTTTGATTGAGAACTTTTAAGGTATAAAGGGAGAAGACCCTCATTCCCCCATCAGTCCTCCATGTGCCTTTGCATTCAAACTGTAGGTGTTAACAGTCCCAGGTCTCAATCCAAATCTGACAGCAACAGAAGGCGTTTTATTTACTTACTACCACCATCATCCCAAAACCGCACAAGGCAAACCCTTGCCAAGGGAAGTGATGCAGGGCGTGAATTCCAAATCCCCAAGTATTCCAGTACTTGTGGCTTTGACTCTGTGACAAGATATTTTACGGAGCTATGAGCTTCTTAGTCTTCTTCCTATATTTTCTCTTCCCCTTTGACCTAAGCAACTTAAATAGGCCCTTCATAGTTTCTCACCTGAGGAACTTTTTGCTGAACGACCAGGCTATCTTTATATAAAACCTGAGATGATTGATGAGAGCAGTCTCGTTGCCTTTGAAGACAGTGGAAAGAGGGAAGAATAAAAATTTTCCAACAATATAAAGAAGATTGCAGTCTGAGGGTGAGAACGGTTTGGACTACCCGCTGTGGCTGGAGAGTGTTGAACAGTTTTACCCCTCTGTGAAATGGACATCATAGTAGTACTTACCTTACAAGTGTGTGGTTGAATCACATCAAAGTGTTTAGAAAATCAGTGCCTGCCATACAGCAAAATTTGATGCATGTAGCTATGATATCTACTATAAATCTTTGCATCACTATTGTGGATATTAACATTTTAATTATTTTCAAAATATGTCATGAAACACAATTGATACAAAATCCAAATGTTAAAAAAAAAAAGTATGCAATGAAAGATAAAGCTGTAAAGGAAAAACTGTTTTCTAATTTTCTGCCCATATACAACCTGTGTGACTAGGCCCTGTATGTGAAACAAACAGAATTACCTACATATGTTTCTGGACCTTTTTTCCCATTAGTGATAAATCATGAAAATTGTTCTTTAGTAGTAACCCATTATGTGGGTATACGCTTGCTTCCCAGTTTATGGAATCGGTCTTTGTCATAGACCATTGCTTATTTTTTCCTTCACAAATAATTCTGCAATAAATACTTTTATACCTACATCTTGGATCACATGTCTGGAAGATCTGTGAGATAAATTCCTAAGTGTAGAATTACTGAGTCCAAGCCTGTGTGCACTATATAATGTGATCGATACTGTCTAATTGCCCTCCATACAGCAAATTATACTCCCACCACCTTTATGCAAAAATGTCAGTAGGGGAGATTATTCACATCTGTTCCATTTTTGCCAATCTGCTAATTGTCCTCGTGTAATTTTTATGTACATTAATCTTAAGAAAAAGATTGAGCCTATTTTTTTTAAGATTTATTTTACTGTTTTTGAAAGAGACAGAGAGAGACAGAGAGAAGGGGGAGGGCCCAGAGCAGTCTCCCTAGTTGTACGTCATCAGTTTTCAATACACAGGTGGGCAGGGGCCGTGCAGGGTGGGAACTGGGCTGGGGGCCTCCCACATGGGAGGCACGCTGCCTCGATCCAGGGGCCGAACTGGGGGGTGAGAACATTACTGGGGGCCTCCTGCATGGGAAGCGCACCCCAGTTCAGCATATGGGTCCACACAGGCCGGGGCTGGGACTCGATCCTCAGTTCCTGAGGCTGCAAAGTGAGCGCTTTACCCCTTGCTTCATCCCAGCTTCTGGAACCTATTTTTTATATTTCAAAAATCTCATTTCAATTTCCTTTTTTGAGAAATGATCTGTTATAAAGTGGACCGTTCAAAAGTGAAAATCATACACCTGCTGGCTTGGTGAAGACCTTCCTAGTCTCACCACCAGGAAAAAAATATCCTCGCCACATCACAAGCCCCTGGACAGCTCCAGTACATGACGTACCCCGAATTCTTCGTGGGTACCCCTCACTTTCATGGCCCCAGAGTTCAGAAGAAAAGGTGAGTGTCTCCTGCAGTGCATCTGGTAGTGGAGGGCGCCCAGGGATCAAAGAACGGAAGTGACAGGATACTTCCTTAGGCATGTTCTTAGAGGCTGTCAGTTGCCCAGAGAATTTGGAGAATCCAAGAGCAAAAGAACTTGCATGAATCGTCAGCATCCCTAGCACCCCAGTGAAAGCATTCAGAGATGAGAGAAGCAGACAAATCAAATTTTACAAAATATCTGAATAACTTTAAAATGATTCTCTTGTGTGGTTACACTCCCTACAGTTTTTCTGCGAAAGTGACAGATGAAAGGAGAATGGATTGATCAGACGGCAGCCATTTATGAAGAAAACCTCAGGGAAGCCCTCAGCTCTGTTCTCTCAGCTGTTATTAAGGAAGAGATTCCAGGAAAGCAACACAATCAGGGCTCACAATTAGCCAAGGAAGAGGGAAAAAATGATCTCAAGGAGCTGTTTGGTCTGACACACACTATTTCTTTTCCAGGAAGGAAACATTGCTAAGTAGAGAGCCAAATCCAAATGTAGGGATTTAATTAACCTTCCATTTAAACAGCACAATCGAGACTATCAGTGTCTACTCTCAGGACACACACACACACACACACACGGTGCCACGTTTGTGTGTGTAATGTACCTAGAAGGTGAGTTGTTATTCCGACCATAAGAGGCGTAGAACCCAACATGTCAGGGATCATGTAGGTCTTCATTTTACAGAGGTGGGAATCTCGGATGAGAATCAAGTGGTGTCTCCAAGCTACCCTGTGGAGAGCGGCTACCATGGTTAAAACCAGCCATGTACCTATGCAGGGTTCTTGTTTCAAATATATAGAGTTTGTATAGTCTGCTAAGGTTACTCTAACAAAACAACATAACACACACTTGGTGACTTAAATAATAGATATTTGGGAAGCCGGATGGCTCAGCCGGTTGAGCATTCTCATTGCAGCCCCAAAGTCTGAGGATTGAGTCTCGGCCCCAGCTCACATGGACCCATATGCTGATTGGGGTGTGCTTCCCACCCCAGCTCGGCTCCTGCACGGGACATGCCTCTCAGGCGGGAGGCCCCCGGCCCAGCTCCCACCCTGCGTGGCCCCCCGCCCACCTGTGTCATGAAGCCATGTCAAAAACTGATAACACACAACTGTGGAGACTGCTCTGGGCCCTCCCCCTTCTCTCTGTCTCTGTCTCTCTATCTCTCTTTCTCTGTCAAAAACAATAAAATAAATCTTAAAAAAAAAACCCCAATAGACATGTGTTTCTCTCAGTTCTGGAGGCGGGAAGTCTGAGATCAAGGTGCCGGCCGATTTGGTTCCTGGTGGGGGCTTTCTCCCTGGCTTGTAGGTGGCCACCTTCTCGCTGTGTCCTCGGATGGAGAGAGAGCTCTCTGGTCTCTTTCTCGTCTTCTCAGGGCACTCATCCCATCACGAGGGCCCCACCCACATGCCCTCATCTGACCCCAGCCACCTCCCAAAGGCTCCACCTGCCAGTACCGTTGCCTTGGGGGTCAGGGCTCCGACTTGTGAACAGTAGGGGTGGGAAGACTCAGTTCCAGCCAGGCCAACCTCTTTGTGGGTTTTGCTATGTGCTTCCTCCCACCAGCAAGCGAACTCCACAAGACTTAACACAGCAGGGCTTTAATCTGTTCTGTTGACTTCCCAGCATCTAAAACTGTGGCACATGGTGCACCATCATGATAGTCAATAAACATTTATTGGATGAATGGATTTATCGAGTGCTTACTAAGTGCCAAGCTCTGTTCTAAGCACTTCACATTAATGCGGAGAATCCTTGCAATTACCTTGTGAGAGATATTATGCTCCTGTTCCCTCGATTGACACATGGGCAAACTGAGGCACTGAGAGGATAAATAGTTGTCCTGGTTTCACAGGGGACAGAGGCGAGTTTTAAAATAAGGTGGCTGGTCTTCTCAACCCATTTTCTCATGCATTACACTATTGACAGAGTATAACCTTCCTCCCAAAGCTACTAAGAGGCCTGTGGAGTTACAAATGCGCATGAATGTCAAGTACAGTGTGGACCTTTTCTTCTAATCCATGCCGTAGTCCCTAGAAAAACTTCTGATCAATGACAACCCAAATCCCGAAATGTAAAGCTGTCGTTCTGGTGGGGCACTGCTGTTGTCCAGGGTTATATTGTGGGCGTGGACGAGGTCTGACAATTAAGTTCGCAAACTTGCCACCGTGCGCTTGCATTGGCAGCACATATGTATCCTAAAAACTACTGAATTAGACACTTGAAAAGGGCAAACTTTACAGTATGTAAATAATCTCAACAAAGCTCTTTTTAAAAGGGAGAAAGCAAAGCATACTTAAATTACTAGTCTGTTTCAAGTGAAAATAAACCTCACGTCGTTATTTAGCGAGAGCAACAGAGGAAAAGACGGCGGCTACCACAGACAGGCATTGGAGGGGGGCTAGAAATCAGACTCCCCTCTCATCCACAGAGCCACACCTGGTCTTTCCAAGGAATTCTGGGAGTTCTGTGGACAGTGGGCCAGGTAAGGGACCCAGGGTCTGCCTCTCCTTGAACTTCTCTTGACGGGGTTCTTGTGCTCTTGTCACATGTTGAAGCTGCTTCATCAGGGAACGAGCTCTGGTCTGTCAGCATTAGACTCACCTGAGAGGTCAGCCCAAGTTCCCAGCACATGTGTGCACGAAGAAAGGGCTCTTAAAGGGACATTTGTGGGCAATGACAAGAAACGAAGTACTAATATGCGCTACCACAGGAAAGACAGCTGGAGCCATGGTGGCAGAGGCTGAGGGCACCCTGTTTTGTTTTCAGTCTTGTGCTGAGTTTAGATTTTTAGATGAAAGGCTTTTACTCAAAGCTGCTTCTCTTCCCAGACCCATGTGCAACCCCAGAAGCTTCTGCGCCCAGAGAGCTTGATTCTGCTGCCACCTGCTGTCCTGGAGCCAGAAACATTATTTGGAAAGAAGAGGCAGGAGCGCCTGTTCCAAAAGGTTTCTCCTAAGTGTTCCTACAAGGGACCCCGCCACCCCCCCAAAAAAAAATCCAACCCACAGAATTTATTTAGAAAAAAAGTCCTGCATTTATTCTTGCACGTTTACACTTCCATCACCTTCAAAGTACTCTTTGTTTGATGCAATACACCTATCAAGACACTTTTTCCACCAAGGAAAAGTTTTTGAACTCGTCGATTCTGATGTCTTTTAGTGATTCTGCCATTTTTTGGTCTGACATCTTCCACATCAGCAAAACGTTCCCCTTTGAGGACTTTTTCATCCAGAGAAACAAAAGAAAATGTCACTTGGGTGACTAGGGAGGGTGGGGCATGGGGGTCATGCCGTTTTTGGGTCAAAAGCTGCTGAGCACTCAGCGTGGTGTGGGCAGGTGCACGGTCACAGAGGAAGAGCCAGTCACCTGTTTGCCACAACTCTGGGCGTTTCTTCCGCAAATCATGATGCCACCTTCCCAAAACTTACAGATAAAAACTTTGGTTGACCTTTTTTTTTTCTTTTTTTTTTTTAAGATTCATTTATTTTTATTGTTTTTGACAGAGAGAGAGAGATACAGAGACAGAGAGAAGGGGGAGGGCCCAGAACAGTCTCCATAGTTGCACATCATTGGTTTTTCCACATAGTTTCATTCCACAGGTGGGCGCGGGGCTGCACAGGGCAGGAATTGGGCTGGGGTCTCACCCTGGTGAGAACCAAACTGGGGGGGGGCACTCCCCAGTTTAGTACACAGGCCCACACGGGCCGGGGCCAGGATTCTATCCTTGGTCCCCGAGGCTGCAAAGTGAGCGCTCAACCCACTGAGCCATCCTGGCTTCCCTGGTTGACCTTTTGACCCAGAAGAACAAATTCCTAGTGCACATTCCCTCTCACACCAAAAAAAAATCATTCCATTATTTTGGGGGGTCCCCCTTGGATACACAAAGTATAATAATTAACTAACTGGGCAAGGCAATATATGATCTAGTGCTAAAAGAATTGGTATGGTTGATACTAAGTAGGAATTGAAAGACAATGAGGTGAGCCAGACAAGCCAAGCAGGCTTAGTAGAATCGTGAGTGACACTTGGGATGGGCCCTGAATACGGCAGATGCAGGCCATGTCCCAGCCACATGGCAGACACAGCCCCACACGGGGCACGTGGCTCGAAGTGAAGGCCTCCGAACCTCTCTAGACAGTGTCCACGCCACCACAGGCACCCACTGCTCGGGATTGGGGACCTTGGGAGGAGAAGTGTAGATGAGGAGGGATCCTGGCTAGCATGTGTCATTTGTCACCTCCTCTGTCAACAGCAGGTGCCTCCATTCCTCGCTCCTGCAGGGCTGCTTAGGGATCCGGTTCCTGTTTCAGTATTTAATCTATCCCCTCATCTCCATTTTATGGGTTGGTTGAAAGCATAAGCTGCTCACTTTCTTGTAACTAAAAGGCCACTGGTGACAACCGGAATACCATATGCATTAAGTCAAGATAAGGGCTCTACCAGTTTGTTTCTAAATGAACAAATAAGATAAAAGGTTTCAGGCAGCTATTTATAAGCACTTTCTGCAAATAACACGCTGTGGGCGTAAAGTCTCCACCTCCAGTAAATGAAAAGCCAAATGGAAAGGCTATTACATACAGGGTTCTGCGGAGTCTCCCCTGACCCAGGGCCCAGCTCGTCTGTGGTCCCAGTTCCAAGCTGCTGGGGGCGCTCTGGAGCCAGAGTGCATTTCTCCCTCTGGGCAGTCCTCTGGTTCTTGATTTGGGTCAGTTTTATGCTTTTGGCTTTATTTTATTTTATTACTTTATTTTATTTTATTTATTTTTTGAGAGTGGAAAGGCCCTGGCTATCCATTCATTGACCCTTTGAGCAGATATGATTTCAATAGAAGCAGCCAAAGGTGGAGTGGCAGGGCAGCCCATCAGCTGGACCCCCGGCAGTGGGACAAGTCTGGGATTAGCTGTCACCACTCCGATTGTGGTTGTGCCACAAGCCAGTTCAGGAAGCAGCAGGACGCTGAGGTTTGAGTACCTCCCAGGGAAGAGTACTGCAACGTTGCCTCGCCGGGGGCTAGTGACACCTGACAGATTTATCACGTTGTCCCAAGGGCCACCCATCCTGAAAGTGGAACTGGTGTCTACTTCATTCTTTAAATGTGTGTAAAAGCAAATTAGCTTCTCAAATGCAGAATGGAAGAACAAACCGTCAACTTGAATTTCGTTGTATATTTTAATAAACACTACAGAACACATCTTTTCGAGATTTGTTGACTTCTTGTTTCTTTTTATGCAATTGATTTAAAGTAACTTAAGGAGAATGCATCATTTGTTGAATGGTAAAAAGCTGGACGTTCTCTCAACATGACAATAAGGTATTACAGTAAAGTCTTAGAGGACAATGAACATATTGTGCAATCCTTGATCACGTTGTGACTTAAATCAAATGATTGTGTTTAAAATCATGTCATCATTGCATACTTTGTGTAGTAGCATTTATTATGCCTTTGAGATGCACTGAACACTCTTTCTATGTTGGGGACTCTCCCATCTAGTGGGTTTGACTTTTGAAGATAGGAGCCAAACGTTTCCAGCTTCCCTTGCAGCTAGGGTGCCGCACACCACACAGGGTTCTGCCACCAGTGCTCCTGCACACACCATCAGCGTGGAAGACACTACCATACAGAGGACAGTCATGGGGGGACACCATGCAGGTGTGAGCGTGAATTATTATTTTTTTTTTTTTAAAGATTGAGTATGTTTGCTACTTTACTCTTTACCATTCTTTTTTAAGTATATTTTATTTATTTATTTATTTGTTTGTTTATTTATTTATTTTGACAGAGGAGAGAGAGAGAGAGATACAGAGACAGAGAGAGAACTGAACTAGGGGAGCTCCCAGTTCAGCATATGGTTCCACATGGGCCGGGGCCGGGATTCGATCCTTGGTCCCTGGCAATGCAAAGTGAGCGCCCAACCCACTGAGCCATCATGGCTTCCCCTGAATTATTATTTTAAGTGCATGAGTTACAGTTGAAGTAAAAATAAGTTTCTGTTAAGTTAGTCTAAGCCTAATAAGTAATTAATGCAAATGACTAAACCTGAGGGATAGTGTGAGATGGCTCCTATGTAAAAACTGCATGTTGGTCTATGATATCAATAGCCTTTTGGCCGAAATAAGTGAAAGTGCTCCTTTCGCAAGTCTGAGTGAATGTTTAAGGAAATGTATTAGCATGTCTCCACTCACTTTCAAGAATGTGTCCTAATCTGAAGAGCTGACGTGGACCTGTTGGATGTAAACCTGATCCTTCTCATGTCCTCCTCTGTGAGATAATCCAGAACACTCAACCAAGACATGGGTGAAAGCAGGTGAAGTTTTGTGGCACACTGCTATTTTCCAACACACCTTTTTTTTTTATAGATCATGATCTGTGAATTCTAAGATGCATTAAAAGACAGATGAAACAAAGAAAAAGGGGAAGAAGGGAGGAAAGGAAGAGGGAGGGAGGAAGGCATGAAAGAAGGAAGGGAGAGAGAGAGAAAGGAAAGAAGGAAGGAAGGGAAGGAGGGAGGAAGGAAGGGAGGGAGGAAGGAAGGAAGGAAGGAAAGGAGGGAAGGAAAGAAAGAAGAAAGGAGGGAGGAAAGGAGAAAGGAAGGAAGGAAAGAAGGAGGGAAGGAAGGAAAGAAGAAAGGAGGGAGGAAAGGAGAAAGGAAGGAGGAAAGGAGAAAGGAAGGAAAGAAGGAAGGAAGGAGGGAAGGAAGGAAAGAAGGAAGGAGGAAAGAAAGGTGAATAAGGCAGTCTTGCCTTGCCATGAGTTTGTCACCTGGATCAAATGGCTCTGTGAAGTTCAATATGTTGACCCCTGGCACAAAGTCCTTCCTCACAGAGCTGTCCCCAGGGGAAGTGGTGTGCCGGCGACTAGGACAGGACCAGACCCGCAGTCCGGGCCTCCAGGGCCACCTCCCCATCCTCCAGGCCTGAGGCTGTCCCGCCCTTGCTCTGAGCCTGTTTCCCCAAAACTGTGAGGAAAGACCCGCCCTTCGCTCCTTCCCCTGCGTGCCACTGAGGACAAGGTGGACGTTCTTGGACACACAAGGCTGCGTGAGGCCTGTTCATTGACATTCTAGAAGGATTTGCTTTCTGCTCCACTGCATCTTGAGATTATTATGTTCCCGAGACAAAGAGTGTCTGGACGCATCAAGAGACAGTCCCTGTCTCTTACTCAAGACAGACTTTTCCACAGATTGTCCCCATGGCTGCCCTCCCCTCTTCGGTCTCTGGTTACCCGCCAGAACCATTTAATCCAAACCTCCATCTGGACCTGGTTTAAAAATCCCCCCACAATGCAAAGGGCCACCGCAGATGGCCCTGCACCTGGGACTCCTGCGTCCCTGGGCTGCAGGGTCTGGCTTTGGACTCCCCTGCTTGGCCCATGGCCCTGGAACCTCCAGCTCACCTAGCAGGGACCTGCAAAGCTGTCAAAACAGCCACCAACCCGAGTCCACTCCCAGACGAGGTGGAGGTGTGAGGCCGATGTACGTAACTTAATATGTGGCGAACGGGCCCACACAGAGCACTAAGGAGACACACCACCACCCAGCCACCTGGCTGCCCCCTGACTGGCCCTCACTGTCCTTCTGTCCCCACGCTCGGCATGGCAGACTCCTCCTTTTTTGAGTTTCGTCTTAAAGGTCCCCTTAGAGTGAGGATGACTCCTCACTCTCTCCCCCTCCGCTCCCTGCTCTCCAAGGGCCCTTGTCACAATTTGTAATTGCATATTATCTTGTTTTGTTTGCGAATTGATGTTGTGTTTCTCCCTAAGTAGGAAGCTCCTTGAGGGAGGGACTGTGTCTATTACAGCCACTCAGGCTCCAGGTGAACGAAAGTCAGGCGGAGTTCAGGCCAGAGCACGCTGGAATAGCAGAGCCTTTTAGAGCAGACTCGGTCGCACACTGGGATCATCTGGGGAGGTTTAAAACTCCCCGCAGCAATGACACTAGACCGTCAGGGGGTGAGAGCTGGTCCAGGCACACCCCGTGTTCTTGCTCTTCTCTTTCCAGTGCTTTGCGGGAATTGCATTTCCCTTCTTTCTTTTCATAGCCCCTGATTCCTGGGATGTGCACAAAAAAAGGAAACATGGAAACACAGTCAGGTAGATGGGGCTCAGGATGCGAGTCTTGTGACGAGAGTAGGGACAGGCTTCTGTTATTATCAGTGCAGTGTTTTTCTGAGACGCTGGGTGCCGGTTTCTAGGGGGGCACAGAGGGGGCGGGTCTACTGCATGCTCTCTGTCACCACTCAGGGGTGCCACCCACAGGACACAAGCCCAGACCCCGAATCTGTCCTTAGGTGAAGAACGCACAGCATTATTTTAACATTAGAGGCCGAGCTGGCCCCATGCACACCTTCCCCAGATGCGGAGCCCTCTTCCTGCACAACAACCCCCAGCCCCCCTGCCCTGCTCTGCCCTGGCCTTGCTGCTCCAGAGAGGAGCAGAGCTGTCATCGGGTCCCTCCTCTCCTCCCCACCTCCCCTCCCCCTTCCGGGTTTCCAGGGATCCTAGGAGAGCACCCCTTGTTACCAGGAAGCTGGGACATGCCCGCCGGGGTAATGATGCCCTTGTCCTTCAGAGACCTGCCTTAGGCTGCCCACTGGCCCAATGCCAACAGCACGGTGGCTTCTCCTGGCTCTGCCCACTGCCATAGTCAGCCTGGGGTGGGGGGTGAGCCCCATAGGGGTCACCTGACGTCTGCTGAAACAGTCCCCTTCAAAATCCTCTTTACATTTACAGACTGTTCCTCCATGTGAGGCACCGTGCAGGGCACTTGTCAGGGTCAGAGACCAGCAGCCTCTCCCAAGCGCAGGAGCAAACTCAACTGAGAGAGCCCCTGCAGCCGGCGGACCACAGAGCCGGGGGCTGCAGTGTGGATCTGGGCAGGCCCCCCTCCCCGCGGCCCCTGCAAAGGAGGCTGGGAACCAGGTGACCCAGCCCCTCAGTGAGGATGCCGCTGGTCCTCAACTTTGCAAGGTCAGGAGCTCAGTTTTATTCATTCAGGTCCTGGGGGTGCAGGCCGGGGCTAAGCACGCCTCACATGAAACATGCATGCCAGAAGGCCACCTCACAAATGAGCGTGGACAAGCATGGACGAGCATGGCTGTCCAGTGCCCAGAACAGTCACAGCTGTTTTCTGAGACACACGTTTCCAGGAATAGAATACGTAACTAGGAAATCGGTTGGTGAGCACAAGGGAAGGGGGTGTCTGTGGAGCGGGTTTTATGCAGGCTGCGTAAGGGGTTAAGGAAGTCCCCCAGGGGGGAGGGGTTTTGACACCCAGAGCACCCTTGTGCGCATTCTTCACCTTGATGCCCCTCTTTCTAGACACCTGTTCTGTTAGCCACGGGACGCCATCTGAAATACTACTTCCTTCCTATCAGTTACACTCCAGTCGTGCTTTCCTGAGGTGGTCTTGAGATTCTGGGGGACAGTAGGTGACTTAATGGCCCCACCCTGGCCCCAGGCTCTCTGAGGTTCTAATTCAGGTATTTGGACGCTGGCATACAAGGCAGGCACAGTGACGAAGGAAATGTGGCAGCTCTTCCCGTCATCCGGTTGCGTGTGCTGTTCACAAACGAGCTAACAGGGCTCATCTGCTTAAATGTGACAGGGACCAGGCATGTGACATAAGGGAGTGAAGCAGGCCAAACAAAAGCACAATCTCAACAGCAACTTCAGCATCACAGTGCTTCCTGATACTCTTTAGTACAAGGGAACTAGCACAGGTGGGCAGAGGAATGGCTACTAAGGCTCAGTGGGGACCGGTAAGTCCTGGGGACACTGGCAAACCAGAGCGGGCATGTCCCTTTTCGAATTGGCCACTGCTCAGCCTCAGCACAAGGCCCCAGATGATCGGATCTCATTTTTTCTGGAGAAGTTGGTAATCTGGATGGTTAGGTAATATCACCTGGTATTTTAATGCTGGCAACTAAGTAAAAAAAAAAAAAAAATGTGCTCCGCTAAACAAACAACAGACAGTCTGGTACTTTATACCTTCTGCTCTGTTTTCAACGGACCCCATGATTAAATATTTTAGAAAATTCTAGTGTGCGCTTCAGCAGCACATATACTAAAATATTTTAGAAAATTCTGGCTTCAAAACAGGCAGATGTTTGTTGTGGTTGGTAACTATGTCAGGGCCTCTCAGATACTGTGTGTTTGGATCTTCGACTCAGGCTCACAGGCTTCACGTGGACATAGCGTCCCACCCCTAAGATCAGGGTCTGAGGATAGCCAAGTGCGTCCCTTTTCAGATGGTCACTTGACGTCACTTTTAGCCAGTGGTATTTCCAAGCCCTTTCCCCGAAATCTAGGGGCTGCCTTTGCTGAGACCTCAGAGTCCCGCACACCCGACGCTGATAGTAGTGAAACGGGGGCGTCCCCACTCGGGGCGGATGTCTAGAGCACCGAGGGCTGAACTCAGCTTCACCCAGAAGCTGTAGCCGCTCTGCGCCTATCAGTCTCGCCTCCTACAATGAGCTGCCCCCCTCCTCTTTACTTTCATCCCATGTTCATGGCCCCGGGTGCAACCTGCTCAAAGTCCACCACCACCCACCCCTCCCAGAGCTCCCCCTGACTTAGGCCCAGCCCCCTACCCCAGCTGCTTCCCACGGCTTCCTAGGAAGACAGCCCAGCAAAGCAGTAAATGTATCCAGCAGATTCCAATTGGAGAATCTGGAAAAAAGGCAGAAAAAAGGCAGAAAAAAGGAAACTTAAAATGTCAGCCTTCACATGAGCCTTCAGGGTGACAGCCAGTGCAGGGGGAACATCGTCTTTCTGGGCATAAATGGAATCCGTTTATTTGTTTGTTTGTTTTCAGACTATTGGTACTTTTTATTTGTTTGTCCCCAGAACCTTCTAACTTCCAAGAGGACTTGGTGACCTCCTGCCATAAAAAAAGCACGTCGGTAACAGGGCTTGATGTGCGGCATCTATTCCTCCCCTGTCAGGACCCCCCGCCCTTACCTTACTCCAGGCTCACCCCCAGCACCTCAGGGGACCAGCCTCCAGCTTCCCCACCCAGTGCTGCCTGGGAGCTGCCAGAATCATCCCCACACCCAGAGTGAAGATGTCACTGTCCCGCCCTGCCATCCTCCCCACCTGCAGTGTAAGCCGCCTAGAGACAAGCTGCTCCTTTGTGTCCTATGTCATAGCGATTCTCCAGCTAATGGGGAGCTTAATAAACTGTTCACTCCCTGGTTCTCATCTCCCAAGACTCGAACCTGGTCATCCTCAGGGGGAGGTCAGGTTTCTGCCTTTTATTTCCAGACAAGGACTCTCAGAAGTTTGTGGGTCCAGGCGTCTAGAGGCGACACACTGAGATGCATCCTCTTTTCCTTCTGGCAGGGACCTCATGAGTGGGTGAGAGTTCAGTGCCGTTGTTCTTAAATGAATGCAGTTATATTCCATCATCCCTGATGAGATTCTCATTCCCCATCCCCTTCAGCCCGGCCTCTGGTAGAGTGTTGATTCATGGATTCATTTCATGATGAAGGGATTTTAAAAAAATATTCAGAGGAGAAAAGAGCAGGGGAGAGCTCATGAGTGGCTCCCACTGCACACCTGGGCAGTTAGCGAGGTGGTCCTGGGAAGGCAAATGGGGCCGTCAGTGGTGCCTGGGGTAGAAGCCACATGCTCAGCTCACTGAGGAGAAGTCTGGCCCCAGAGCAGAAGGTTCCTGGACAATGGCAAGAGAAGCCAGGCTCAAGGAATTTGGTTTGATTTAATAAACAGAAAGCTGTGTGGCTATACAGGGAAAAGCAATGGTAGCAACAGCGCTTCAGGATAAATAATCAGGCCGCAGAGAAGGTGGGATCTTTCAAGCGGAGTCTCGAGGCAAAGGGACCCGCTGGGGGCTCTGCACTTGTTCCTGTAGCACTTGAGTCACCTTCTCCTCGGGCCCTGGAGAAGGTGACCCGAGCCCCCAGCCCACAGCGTGCAAGGTCCCAAGCCCTTGCTTGTTCCTGGTCACCGTGGGCTCCGACGTCCGGCTCTGCTAAATGTTCCTCCTGCCCTTCTAGTAGTTCTTTCATCTCTGCCTCAACGTTGACTGAACTGGGGGGCTCCCGATGTGACGAACTACCGTTTTTCTCGGAGACCCACCCACCTGGCTTCAGGCTCCCCTTGGAAACCAACAGGCTGGCTAATTTTTGAGAACCTCTCCCACGTTTAAAGCTGCATGCATCTTTGATTCCTGCATTTCGATTCTGTGAGTCCAGCAAAAAAGAGGCAGCGATGCTAAGTTGGGAAGAAGGGCTGGCTTAGAGCAGGGGTTCTTAGAAGTTTTACCCTCAGAGCCCCTTTCTACTCCTTAGAAGGACCCCAGAGGGCTTTGGGTTTTTGTCCCTTATCTCAATTTTTATGTTCGGTGTGATATTGGCCTATATCAATATTCTTCTTCTTAGAATTAGAACTGAAATTTCCACCTGAGGGACTAGGGTGAGAGTAAAATGAGATCATGTAAGATCAAAGTAATATTTCCAACTCCGAAGAGTGTGTACATATTGTTATTAGCATTACTGTTTTTATTAAGTAGATAATGGGGATGCTGTGGCCTTTTTAAGTCACCTCTTCCAACTACTCCAAAGCAGCACATTATGGCAGAGAGAATCAGTTCTAGAGTCTTCTCTGGAAAAGGAACCTGGCCCCTCACTTATTGTCTCTGTGCAGTCTTGAACAAGTGCTCAACCTCTCTGAATCATCTCTCCATTAGGGATTTTTTAAAAAAGGGATAATAATCCAGTATTTGTGTTCCAGGTGTGCAGTGAGAATCTGAGAGAATGCCTGGGAGCAGGTCGATACTACAAAACAAGCACACAAAATCTGTGCATCTCCCCCAGCAAGTGAGGCCTGGGCATTTTACACTTTGTTCAGAGAGTCTCATGGGCAGCGGGGGTGTACAGACAGGATCACAGGGAGACGTGGGTCCTGGCCACTGGCTCACCTCCAATACCCGTGACCTGCTGAGAACCTCACTTGGCCCTTTAGCTTTCAAGTTGGACTTTCTTCCTGAAAATGAGAACATGGGACTCTGAAGTCCTCGCCATCCATCACTCTTCTGCCTCTTGTTGGAACCAGAAGGTCAGTCCCCTTCAAAGCCCACATTCTACGACCAGAAGAACAAAGTGGAGACGTCTGGGAGGCCCTGAAATGGACTCCGATGAGGCAGGCCCTTCCCCCTCCACACCTCCGTCCACCTCAGCCTTCGTTAAACCGACTTAACAGAAGATGGTGACGATGCCAAGGCCTGCTCCCGGCTGTAAAAGATGCATTAGTCCTCGTAATGGCCCATCTGCCCGGGACCGCTTCCCCCATCTAGACGTTTATGGGACCATGAATCAAGAGTTGCCTGGGCAGGCAGAAAGGCCAGTGCTTTTTTAGTTCAATGTGGAGAGAAAAAATATCCACAAAATGAAAAGGAAACCCACTGAGTGGGAAGAAATCATTGCAAACCAGATAGCATCTGATAAGGGGATAGTATCCAAAATATACAAAGAACTCATATGCAACTCAATAGCAACAAGGCAAACAATCTGATTTAAAAATAGGCAGAAGATCTGAGTAGATGTTTTCCAAAGAAGACTTGCAGATGGCCAACAGGTTCTTGCAAAGATGCTCAATCATCAGGGGAATGCACGACAAAACCACAATGAGGTACCCACCTCCCACCTGTTAGAATGGCTATCGTCAAAAAGAATAGAAATAACAGGTGTTAGAGAGGATGTGGAGAAAGGGGAACCCTTGGGTACTATTGGTAGGAATGTGAATTGATCAGATTTCCTCCCCAGGGTAGGGGCTCCGTCTGGGGAGTGGGGTCAGCCACCGACCACCCGCCTTGGCCGGCCTAGGGGAGCCCTGGATGGAAGGTGTGCCCAACAGCACTGAGGTTAGCAGGGTCCCCGAGGGATAAGTGGCTGTCACCGCACCTCCAGGGGCACACCTGGCTTGAGAGACGGCTCCAGGGTACAGTGGAGATGAGTGTGTGCGAGTCTGTGCGTCTGGCTGGCTGGCTGCTTGCATCCCCTGTCCCTAGTCCTCCGCCCCTCTGTCCCTCCCCACTGACCAGCCCCTTGTGACCCTCCCTGCCACTTCCCCCGCTGGGGGCCTGAGACTCACTCCACCCCCCTCTCAGCAGGAGCCAACCCGCGCTGAGGGCTGCGGGGCTCGGCTGCCCGCCCATAAAACCTGCCGGGCGGAGCCGCTGCTCACCCGCCGGGAGACGTGGGTAGCCCAGACTGCGCCTCTAAGCAGCCTAGGGGACATCCGATTTCCGCTTCCAGAAAAGTCTGGAGAAAGTGAATTTTGGGGAGGTGCCACTCCCCCAGCTTTCTTTCCCTTCCAGACGCCCCACCCTGCACCTTCTCCCCACCCTTCCCCTCCTGACCCCTCCTTTGCTGCTAGGTTGCCCCTCCAGCCCTACCTTCTCCGTCTCAGCCTGTTTGCCCCCATCTCTCTGCCCCTCAGTGCAGTTCACCCCTCACCCCTCTCCTTGCACCCCCACACTCTCCCTTCTACCATGGACTTGGGGCCTCCTGGGCCCGCCAGCCCGGTCCCGGGGGTCACGCCCTCCGCGGCCCCCAACGCCACCACGCCCTGGCTGGGCCGGGACGAGGAGTTGGCGAAGGCGGAGATCGCGGTCCTGGCCAGCGTGCTGGTGCTGGCCGCGGGGGGCAACCTGGCCGTGCTGCTGCGGCTGGGCCGGCAGGGCCGCCCACGGGCCCGCATGCACCTGTTCATGCTGCACCTGGCGCTGACCGACCTGGGGGTGGCGCTGTTCCAGGTGCTGCCGCAGCTGCTGTGGGACATCACCTACCGCTTCCGGGGACCCGACCTCCTGTGCCGGGCGGTCAAGTACCTGCAGGGGCTCAGCATGTTTGCCTCCACCTACATGCTGCTGGCCATGACGCTGGACCGCTACCTGGCCGTGTGTCACCCGCTGCGCAGCCTGCAGCAGCCCAGCCAGGCCGCCTACCCGCTCATCGCGGCCCCTTGGCTGCTGGCCGCCGTCCTCAGCCTCCCGCAAGTCTTCATCTTCTCCCTGCGGGAGGTCCTCCAGGGCTCGGGGGTGCTGGACTGCTGGGCAGACTTCCGCGTCCCCTGGGGCCCCCGAGCCTACATCACCTGGACCACCCTGGCCATCTTCGTGCTGCCTGTGGGCGTGCTCACCGCCTGCTATGGCCTCATCTGTCACGAGATCTGTAAGAACCTGAAGGTCAAGACGCAGACCAGCAGCGGAGGAGCAGGGGGCTGCAGGACCTGGGCCAGGCCCTCGCCCTTAGCCCCCGCGGCCGCTGTGCAGGGCCTGCCGTCCCGGGTCAGCAGCATCAGCACCATCTCCAGGGCCAAGATCCGCACCGTGAAGATGACTTTCGTCATTGTGCTGGCTTACGTCGCCTGCTGGGCGCCCTTCTTCAGCGTCCAGATGTGGTCTGTGTGGGACGAGGCCGCGCCCGATGAAGGCAAGTGCGCGGCCCCTGACCCGGGAAGGAGAGTGGGAGGATCAGGACAGTGACAGTGCACAGTCCCCTGACCCCGGGAAGGAGAGCGGGAGGATCAGGACAGGGTCACAGCGCCTCCCAGGGCCAGTCAGGTGAGACATGGATGAATCAGTTAAGAAAGGTGGTGCCTGTCCTGTGTGAACAGGGGCAATTATACTCCCTTCCAGTCAACTGATGCCACATGACGAGCTTCTACGTGACATCTCCACACGTTAAGACGTGGGTCACTAATTTGAACATTTTCAAATAGAATGTGGCCCTAATGAAATCAGCCTGTTGGTAGATGAAGCCAACTGCCAGCCAGGGTGCTATGTGAATCAGAATGAGTGTTGAAAGGGATTTTCAAGTGATGCGGTCCAGGGTGGGAGTCTGGGACCCCCAAACCGTGCCTCTCAGCCCTCTTCCCTTCCCCTCTGTAGGTCTCTTCTTCTCAGGACTTGGTTTCCTCTTTTTTTTTTTTTTTTAAAGATTTATTTATTGTTTTTGACAGAGAGAGAGAGAGATACAGAGTCAGAGACAGAGAGAAGGGGGAGGGCCCAGAACAGTCTCCATAGTTGCATATCATTGGTTTTTCCACATAGTTTCATTCCACAGGTGGGAGTGGGGCTGCACAGGGTAGGAACTGGGCCAGGGTCTCGCCCTGGTGAGAACTGAACTGGGGGCACTCCCCAGTTCAGCATATGGGTCCGCACGGGCCGGGGCCAGGATTCGATCCTCGGTCCCTGGGTCTGCAAAGTTAGCACCTAACCCACTGAGCTATTCCAGCTTCCCCCTTTTTCTTGTTTTTAAGAGAGAGAGAGAAGTAGGAGAGGATCCCAGAGCAGTCTCCATAGTTGTACCATCATTAGTACATAGAAACCATAGTTGTACATGGTTTTATTCCACACAGGCGGATATGGGGCCACGAGGGGCAAGAACCAAACTGCCCCCCCCGCCCCCCACATGGGAGGTGAAAACTTTTGCCGCCATCCCAGCGCCATCCCAGCAGTTAGCAGTTGCACCAAAGTTTAACATATGAGTTTGCACAGGCCGGGCCAGGATTCGATCCCCAGACCTTTCGGTTGCAAGGCAAGTGCTCAACCTGCTGAGCCATCCCAGCGTCCCTTCCTCCTCTGTGCACGGAGGGCTTGGACCCTCTCCCAGGCCCCTCCCAGCTACACTTTTCAGGCTTTTCTCTCTCTCTCTCTCTCTCTCTCTCTCTCTCTCTCTCTCTCTCTCTCTCTCTCTCTCTCTCCCCGGGCAGATTCCACCAACGTGGCCTTCACCATCTCGATGCTTCTGGGCAACCTCAGCAGCTGCTGCAACCCCTGGATCTACATGGGCTTCAACAGCCACCTGTGGCCACGCCCCCTGCACCACCTGGCCTGCTGCGGGGGTCCCCAGCCCCAGCTACGCAGGCGGATCTCCAACGGCAGCTTCTCCAGCCGCCGCACCACGCTGCTGACGCGCTCCGGGGGCCCGCCCACCCTTAGCCTGAGCCTCAGCAGGAGGCCCGGGCCCCCTGAGCCCCTGAAAGACTCGGAGCGGGTGGACGGAGAAGGCAGCACTGAGACGGGCGTGTTGTAGGGGCCCCTCCTTCGAGTCCGGGGCAGCGTGTTGTATATTCTTAGTGGGATGCCCCACAGGGGGGTGAGCGTGAGAAGAAAGAGGGAGGCAGGGAAAGGATGAAACTAAGAGGTGGTGGCAGTGGGAGGCAGCTACCCCCCTCCCCAGGGATCCAGACTGCCCCTTCCTCTGGGGCTGCACCAGGACACGTCCTTTAGGAAAGTGTGCAGGGACCACGGCTCTGGGTTGCCTTGAGGCCTCCAGAGCTGCCGCACAAATCACATGCGTTCCATGACCAAGTCAGGAGCCCCGGATATGAGCCTAGGCCCTGCCTCCAGGTAGCTGCATGACCTTGGGCAAGGTTACCCGCTCTCTGGGCCTCAGTCTGCTGCCCTGTAGGGCACAGACGATCGCCAAGGCCCTTCCCAGCTCAGAGAAACTCAAAGGATGCGCTAATTGACAGACCCTCGAAAATTACGTTTATACCCTTGGACTTGGTTCTGGTGACGGTGGGTCCTGCCGTGGCCATACCCTTCCTGCCCTCAATTCTGTGACACTGATGCTGGCAGCGACCGTGGGGCAGATAGACTATGGGGCTGTGCCCTGAGTTTCCTCCAGGGGGATGGGTATCGTGGGGTAGCCTTCCCACCCTACTTCTGATTCTAACCTTGAAGGTGGCCTTGATGGTGGGAAGAGCATCGACTAAAAGGTCAGGAAAGCTGGGTCCTGACCAAGCCCCCACTAAGGACCAGCACAGGAAAGATGCTTGCTCTCTCAGGGAGGAGGGCCAGTAGGGGTATGGGTGTGTATTAATGTAGGGGTGGCTTGTAAACTCATGAGCTCTACACTAAGCGAAGAGGTTGGAAATCTAATTACAAGCTCCTGAGAGCCGCTCCAGGAAATAGGTACAATCTGGCTGCCTCTCCTAGGAAGGTTCTGAGAAATGACTGTGGCTTTGGGGGGTGGGGGGGCACGCAGGGCAGAGGGGCGCCAGGGGGGAGGGTTCCGGTTGACTGTGGGGGCTTCTCAGAATGGCGTTCTATGTTGTTTGGGGCAGTCCAGTACTTTTCCAGAGGACTCTCTGTGTGTGTTGTGTGTAAATAGGTCTTGTATTTATCAAGGGGCTCTAGATTCAGCCCGGGCTCCCTCCAGGGTCAGGAACCCAGAGATGTGGTTGAAATTCATCAATAAAATTTCTGAATAACTAGGACATTTCTGGGAATCTTTGTTTCCTAGGGGCCATGATAATGGAATAGGCAGGCTAAAATAAAAGTTTGATCTCCTTGAGCAGGGCAGGGGCAGAGTGAAGGTTAAGGGAGACAGAGTCCCTAACCCCTCTTTTCCTGACCCCTCTTCACCCGGTTTAAGAGCAAAAAGTAAACAGCAGTGTCCTGCGGTTTTCCCGAGAGCCATACGGTGGCAATGTGGAGCTGAAAGTGGGTGACGCCATAAAAGCCCACAAGAGCAGGCTGGGGAAGGTCCCCGTCCTCCCAGCTCCAAGGCCAGACTAACTTTCCCTGAAGTTCTAGCTTCTTGGCCCCTCCTGTGACCCAATTGTCCTGAAATACCAGACATGTGCTTCCGTCTCGCTAAACTCACGGAGGATGTAGTGTTCAGCAAGAAAGGGCAAAGAACGAAAGGTTTCGACTGCCGGTGAAAGGCTGGCTGTAGGAATTCCTGTCTGAAAGGGTGAGTGGTTGAGGGAGCTAGTGGGACCTCAAAAACAGAAAAACACCTAGATGAGATGGAGTTACTAAAATGTGTTCGGTTCACAGGCTGGGGGTTGGGTTAGAAAGCCTCTTGAGAGCCCCTCTAGATCCAGAAATGCATCTTGATCCCAGGAATTAAACAAACCTCACTGATGTCACCTGTAAAATGCCTCCCTGCCCCAGTGGGTCTCGTCAGCCAATAGGACAGTATCCCTCGTGGAATTCTGCTGCAGTCCTAGGGCGTGCCTTCGGATGCTTGCTGCTCCAGAAGAGGAACCCACTGCAGACAGGCCACAGTTATTCGGGGCTGCTGCATACTGCATGTCTCCAGCTCGTGAGTGCACTTCATCAACCATGGACTGGCTGCCAGTAGCCAACCAGGTCCTCTGTGTCTTGTAAGATTGTTTTGAAGAGTTCTCCATCCAATTCTCACCCACTGAGGAGCCCTAAGTGGCACAATATGCTTGTCCCCTGGGGGGTTCTGGTGACATAATTGTGCTAGAAACCACACTCTTCAAAGGGGGTGAGTCAGACAGGCCTCCACTGCTGCAGCTCCAGGCAGCTGGCCCTCTACACTCACCGAGTTATCACATACAAAAGGCCTTCTTATTTCTAGCAACATGGCTGGCAGCGACCTTGAGGATCAGTTCAAATGGTTAGCTGGCTCCGGTCATCAGCTTCGTGGCCCAAACTCCTTAAGACATGAAACCAGTCCCTCCTTTTTACGTCTTGAGTATCTGAGAAGTCATCCTCACCAGCGACAGTCAACCCCAACTCTGTAAGCCACTTGGTGGGACACCTTGAACTCAGTTCTTAAATGGCATTCTCCAAAAATGCCTTTTTTTTAAGCGATCGGGGTGGATGCTAATGGAAACCTCCATGATATGTTTGTTTGCTCTCAAATGTCACACCTTTGAAGACAATCATAAGAGAGTTCTTTATAGACCTTACTTAGATGGTCCATGGCATTCGGGTCTCTATCCTCTCTGACGTCTGAGCCACAGACATTTGTCCACACAGCCCGAGGCCGGCTCCCTCTTCTGTCTCTTCTCCAACAGATCGATTTTTCATTGTTCTTTCTAAACTGAACTCAGAAACACCTTTCTCTCTCACCTCTTGGCCTTTTGGCGAAGATCAAGTGTAGAAACCCCTTTCCCTGGGATGCTTTCTCTGATTGGGTTCACCTGATCCTAACGTTCTTGTGCCCAGTTTGCCAAAACAGGAATAGGCTCCGGTTTGATGGCTCAGTGTTCATTCCCCTGTGTCACATGTTGTTTTGCACATGTCTCCACTGGTCCTCACAACTAGGTCAGGCATGTCTTGACCCCACCCACCCAGATGCTCAAACCTCCGTTTTATATGTGCCCCTCCCAGCCCCCAGGGCCTCTCCAGAGTTCTGCAGAAAGCACACACTCTATCCAGTCTACTCCACATGTCCCCTCTCCCCGTGTGGAGACTCTGTCAGTGGGGTCCCCATGCAGTCTCTCTTGGGAGCCCTGTACCATGTCTGAACCCCTACAGTTCGTTCTTGATTTTTGTTTGTTTGTTTGTTTTTTCTTTTCAAAAGTGATTAATAAGACATAGAGTCTCTTCTTGATGCAAAGACAGTGTTGTTGGTGTTTATTCCTCGGTCTGCCTTCGAATCAGCAGACCCTACTTTTCCCCATTAAGAAAAGCTTTCCAAGGAGTGTCTTCGTCCATTATTGCTGCCATGTCAAAGCAGCACAGATGGGGTGGCTTAGCAACAACAGAAATTTGTTTCTCACAGTTTGGGAGGCTGAAAGTCCAAAATTAGGGGGCCACCGTATTAACCCATAACAGCTGAGGGCCCAGTTAGGGGCTGCAGGCTGATTATACTCTCACACAATGAAAGGGGCTAGGGAACCCTTGGGTTGTTTTTCTAAGAGCACTAAATCCCATTCCCAAGGACACCCCTCTTGTGGCCTAATCTAAGGTGACCAGACGTCCCGCTTTTGGCGGGACAGTCCCAATTTTTAACAATTTGTCCCATGTCCCGCGGCATTTTAAAAAAGTCCCAATTTTTTGAAAGAATGCACGACAAGCTAGGGAATGGCAGGAGATAGACCAAATTTTTAATCAAGAATCCCCCTGCCCCACCCCACCCCCACCCCCCCACCTTCCACCCCCAGTCAATGGTGTCCCGCTTTACCAATGTTAAAATCTGGTCACCTTAGCCTAATCACCTCCCAGAGGCCCCACTTTCTAACACCATCACCTTGGGAGTTAGGATTTCAACTTATGAATTGAGGACGTGGGGAGGGGGCATAGGCATTCAAATCCGAGCAGGAGAGAAAACAGCCATGGTGGGTGGCAGGTGGAGGGACAGGGAGATCGGCAAAAACTTTCAGCCCCAGAAACCAAACCAGAACCATTTGTTCAGGTCTTCTGCGGGAAGAGGGATCTGGGATGATGAGAGCTGCTCACTGTCCCCAGGACGGGGGCTACAAAGGCGACTTATCCCAGCAGACAGGGCAACATCATCCACTGTCCCTTGGACCCAAAGGCCATACTCATCTGGGCTGAGTCTCCCTAGGGCTCCCATTTTTTGAGATGTTTAGGTATGGTGAGACTTCAGGTTATGTCTTCATTAGCGGGTAGAGAAACTATAGTGTGTATATCTCTAATCACTGCTTGCTCCGTGTTACTATTTTTTTTTTCAAATATTTATTTTTATTGTTTTTGACAGAGAGAGAGAGAGAGATACAGAGACAGAGAGAAGGGGGAGGGCCCAGAACAGTCTCCATAGTTGCACATCATTGGATTTTCCACATAGTTTCATTCCACAGGTGGGCGCGGGGCTGCACAGGGCAGGAACTGGGCCAGGGTCTCACCCTGGTGAGAACTGAACTGGGGGCACTCCCCAGTTCAGCATATGGGTCCGCACAGGCCCAGGCCGGGATTCGATCCTCAGTCCCCAAGGCTGCGAAGTGAGCACTTAACCCACTGAGCCACCCCGGCTCCCCCATGTTACTAATTTTTGAACATTTTCAGTGAACCCTGTGGTTTTCTAGGACCAGGAGATCTGCAAACCATGACACATTTTATCCTCTCTTCCAATCGTTCTAGCCCTGACTTTTGTTTTGTTGTTGTTGTTGTTGTTTTATTTTAAAGATTTGTTTTGCTTTTGACAGAGAGAGAAAGAAGGGGGAGGGCCCAGAGCAGTCTCCATAGTTATACGTCATTAGTTTTCGCAACATTTTCATTCCACACAGGTGGGCGCAGGGCCACACAGAAAGGGAACTGGGCCAGGGGGAAGCCGGGATGGCTCAGTGGGTTGAGTGCTCACCTTGCAACCCCAGGATCCGAGGATCGAGTCCCGGCCCCGGCCCATGAGAACCCATATGCCAAACTGGGGTGTGCTTCCTATGTGAGAGGCCCCCTGTCTCATGGGGGGTGTGCCTTCCTTGCTTTTGCTGTTTTGTTGCACTGCTTGGAACTTCCAAAGCAATGTCAGATAATGAAGAAAGTAGTGGGCTTGTGGATCTTTTTTCTTTGTTGATGATTTCATGAGACCTCACCTACAGTTAAATACCAGGCAATCTGCTAATTTGAGATCAACTATTCTTAAATCAATCAAAGAATGTGTACTTTTATTCTTAATTGGTCAAAAAAAAAAAGAAAGAAACAACAAAGCAGAAATGGATATTGGATTTCACTGAATTAAATTTGCAAAGATTTTTTTTTTGTAATAACAGATTGCGATGCAGGTTAGTATTTACCAGAACCTACGTGTCATCTTTCATTCGCGAGAAAATTTACATTCAAAGGCTGACTGACGGTGGGCCTTCTCAGTGGGTCATTTAAAGTTCTGAGGGCAAAGCGGGATTTTTCTCAGCAGAACAGGGCACTGGAAAAGGGACGGGTGCTGGGTGAGGCAAAAGAAAAGAGGAAGCGGTGGTTGCCATTTTAATTAAAACAGTTAAGGAAGCTGTTTATTGCCAATCATTGAAGAGCGCAAAGAGCCACCTCATCCGAAGGTGGACAAACAGAATTCCACCACAGCTGATGAAAATCTTTTCAAAAATATCTCTCTGAGCATGTCACGACTTTCGCTATGGACAAGCGCCAATGGTTTCATGCTTAATCTTCCTCACGTCTCATTAGGATCATTCTTGCTGAGATACAAGCCTATGTTTTTCTCCTATGTCTTGCTTTCTTTAAAAAAAAAGAAAAAGTAATTCTACACAGTAAGGACAAGTATTCATGGAGAACGTCCCCCCATTAAAAGATCCTAGAATTCACATGGCCACCTGAGTGTATTCCACTGGCTCAGAGCCCACAGGGCTCACAAAGGTGAAAGTCCCCAAACTGTGCTTGTGGCTTTTGAGGTGGATATTGACATAATCCATGGCTCCCTTGACATTCTCATAGTCCTGGGCAGATTCGTTGGTCTGTCCTCTGGTGGCCGGAAAGACCATTTGTGTGTAATTCACATCCTTGGCGGTCTTAGGGGAAAAGAGCAGAGAAATGTAGGTCATCGTCCCTACCAGGTTTGGGGGAGGTAGGGCCCCAGGACTGAACTGTCACTCAAAGAGGTTGGCCCTCAGCTGGATGGGAAGGAACTGGTGCTGGATGAGAGCAGGGCCGGGGCAGTGAGGAAGGTCACCAGTGACTTCGCCCTCCTGTCTTCAGGGAATAAATGGGTGTAGAGAATCAATGCAAAGGAGGTCACAACTGACAGTGGTGGCCCAGTGACTGGAATACAGGGAGAGGGGGGCTTCCTATTTGCACTTCCATTTATACAGCCCACTCAGACCCACTGTATCTGGATGATGCGCTGATATAGGGCTCAGTGACCGTGTGACCACCCTCACCTACGGATGCTTGTGACCACCTTCACCTAAGGATGCTGTAGTGATTCAGCCCTCCTTCCTGGCTCCCATCTCTGCAGCTGGCATGGCCCGAGTTCTGGGGGTTTGATAGCACGCACCCCAGGCTGCAGGTGGAGGGCTGAGCTCACTAGGCGTGTCTGTTACCTGGCAGGTGGGAGGCGAGGGGATGGAGCTCTCTGAGGTGTCGGAGCTGTCTGACGATGCATCGCTGTCATCTAGGGAGAAGTAGAAACTGTTCTAAAGAAAGCTGCAGTTGTTAGGACACAAAGAGGAGTGGGGAAGAGAGACACAGAGCCCCCAGCAGGTAAAGAAGGAACAGGATAGAGGGAGTGTGGGAGGAGAGCGAGCTCCAAAAATACACAGAAACAGGGCCGAGAGTCTAGGCACTGCTTTTTGTCCAGAGGAAAAAAACAGGGACATGCTGAGACAGAGCGGCCCAAAGCAAAACAGCTCTGGCCTCAAAGGTCATGGGCACAGGTCGTAATCTAAAGCTGTCCCTCAGTCTAAGCAGGTGACATCCTTTTTTGTGCCCTGGTTTTGTCCCCTGGAAAAATGAAAGGGTTGAGCAATGGTCGCTGAGCTCCCTGACAACCCAAGAGGCTCTGATTCTGGCCACACTTGGGTGAAGCTTTGGGGTCAGGGGTCATGACCTCTGACCCTCCCCCTTTCCACTGAAACACTGAATTCACAGGAGTGGCATTTTTGAGGCCTGACCTCAGTGCTGAAGAAGGCTGACAGCCAGAGGGCTCCAACTCAACAGATAAAATGAGGAGGAGGGAGCAAACCCAAGTCAATCAAGAGAGAAACCAGCGGAAAGAGTCCGATGTCTGGTCAGGGCACCTCCAGGGGTAGATGCCTGACTGCGGACATCCCAGTTTCCACTGTGTGAACAGCGACCTGGCGGCCGTTCCCCAGCCCTGAGATAGAAAACGAGAGGGAGGTGAGCCTGTTGGCCCATGTGCCAGAGATGGACAGCCATCTGAACCATCACCAAGCCTCGTATTTATTAAAGATTTATTTTGATTGTTTTTTGACAGAGACAGAGAGAGAGAGAGAGAGAGAAGGGGGAGGGCCCAGAGCAGTCTCCATAGTTGACAGCATTAGTTTTCCGTATAGTTTCACTCCCCAAGTGGGCGCGGGGCTGCGCAGGGCAGGAACTGGGCCGGGAGCCTCCCGCATGGGCCCCGGCAAGAACTGAACTGGGGGCGCACACCAGTTCAGAATATGGGTCCACATGGACCAGGCCCGAGATGTGATCCTTGGTCTCTGGGGCTGCAAAGCGAGTGCTCAACCCCCTGAGCCATTCGAGCTTCCCCAAGACTCGTGTTTATTAAAACGCCCAGATACCCAAGAGGATCACAGACTATAGAGAAGAGGCTCTGGGAGGATGGCTTCTGGGACCAGCCACTGACCCTGGCCAGGTGGTGCCACGGCTGCAGGAGGCAGAGGCGAAGGAAAAGATGCCATAGTATTTATGACAAAGGCAGGAGTGGAGGCAGTCCCCAAGGTTCCTCTGCCCTCATCCACACGTGACCAAACCCACGGAAGAGCTGAGACCCACACAAACCTGACAAGGTCTGCCCCACGTGGTGGGACAGACAACTTTCTGGAAAAGGCTGGGAAGCGAGGCCTCCCCTGGGGCGGGTTGGGAGAGCAGGGACAGATTCCAGCTGCTGCTTTATGACCAGTTCTCCCCCCTCCCGCCCCATTACTCACCCCTGTAACGAGGCTCAGACATAGGGGTGCTTCTCTCTGCCGGAGTCCCTTTCATCTCCTGGGCAGCAGGTGGGTGGCGGTGGGCGGAGATGGGCCTGGGGACCCGGAGCCTGGCTGTGTTGAGTAACCGCTCATTGTCTTTGGCTAGACAGGGGCAGGGTAAGAGTCAACAGTGACAGCTAGCTGGGCCTGGCACGTCCTATTTCTGAGTACAGCTCTCATCAGGCCAAAACGTTCAGCGAGGTCTCTTCAAACCTCCACTCGAAACCCTGCCATGTCCCTCATCTCACTTGGAGCAAAAGCCAAAGTCCCAACCTTAGAGATTCCCCATGGCCTCCCAACTTCTTCCTCTTCTGGTCTCACTGCCTTTTCTCCCACCCAAGCCTCGGCTCCAGCCATGCCCACCTCTTGCTCCCACTATAATTCGTCAAACACTCTCCTGCTTCAGGGCGTTTGCACATGAAGCTGACGCCGTCACTTCCCTCGGGCTTCTACACAGATGCCAGCATCTCAGGGATGCTGGGTGCCATGCCATTCATATCTCCTTGTCTTGCTCTTCTCCCGAGCACTTAACCATAATTCAACCCATGAGTGCTTCTTATGTCGTTTGTTGAACGAAGGAATAAACCAATGAATGAATGAAGCCCTGACTTCCTTTACTGGGAAACTTCCATAACATTGTGCTGCCCAGTCCCCTGTCTTAGCCAAAGCAGTGCTATTCCATTTTCCCTCATCGTAATGCCTTCCCAGTACACAGCTTCTCTGCTTTCCATTGTAAAGCAGTTTAAGAATTTAAGATGTCTTAGTCTAACCGTACTCCCTTATGTTGTAATCCAAAGCCATGTCTTCACATGCAGTGCTTTGGCAGTGAGGAAGGAAATGAATCAGACCCGGGTTAAATGAGCCCACCCTCGTGAGCACTACAGAAGCTTGTCTCTGGGCAGAAGGTCCAGGGGGCAGAAGGGCTCTGGGTATGTCCCCCACCAGAAATAGGTTGTCAGTGTGCGGATTCCCCAGCTGGAGGTTGGCAGGGAGAGGGGCCATCTGGCCAGGCGATCTTTACGGTTTGCAAGTGGTATTTGGGGGCTCCCCAAGGGGCTGGCCCTGCTGCAGGCTTGGGAGTGGTCCCTGAGGGTGACTAGGAGTGAGGAGGACCCTGCGCCTATTACCCATGTGCCTGCTGAGCAGGTAGCTGAGGGCAGCGAGGAGGCAGGCCTGCAGGATGAGGGACACGCCTGCGATCACTAAGCCATGCCACAGCTTCATGTCCCTGTGGGGAAAGGAAAAGGGTCAAGTTCAAGGTTGCAGAAGTGCCAACACTGCTGCAACTGTACACCCTGCCCCCAGCCAGAGGCAGCCGGCAGCGGTGCTGTGTGTCTCAGGGCTTCTTCACCTCTCTGGATAGGGAGGCAGGGAGGGTGCTGTGCATGCTAGGCAGCCAGCTACACCATGAGCCCCATGGGACCACCACTCACTCTGTCAGCATGATGAGCTTCCTGCAGGGCAGCCGGAGGTGGGGGGCAGGGCTCCCAGAGGTGGGGGGCAGGGCTCAGGTTCTTCTTCCCTGTTCAGCAGGAAGAGACTTGAGAGAAGCCACCCTGGGGACCACGTCTCCAAGTAGCACCACCAGCAGGGTCGTCCCAGAGCTGCAGGAGGCAAGGCAGTGGGTCAGGACCCCTGGCCGGCTCCCCCCAAAGCCCCTCGGGCAAGCTCAGCTGCCTGGGGGTCATTTGCTCTGCTCTCCCCAGGTGTCAGCTGGTGAATCTATTACTAGGAAATAGGCGGTGGCAGCCAGCGCTGAGCCCGGCATGCACACTGTCTTACTCAATTCACATGCTCCTGTGGCCCGGACCTCGCTGTGAGCACTGGGAGGCTCTGAGCGCTGAGGGACGCACCCGAGGTTGCACCCTGGCAAGTGGCCAGGCCCCGGCTTGGGCTCTAAGTCCATGCCCGCACCCCCAACCTTTCCCTCTGCTCCCCAAGAGCCTTCGCCTGCCCCGGGAAGTGCATAGGGGCCCAGTGAGTGCAAACACACCGGGAGAGAGTCTTCAAAGGAGTCAAAACCTTAAATACAAGCACACACGTGTGCACACACACAGCCGACACCATGTGTCATGGAGCTTTGGGACCACAGCCGTGGCTGCTGTTACACCCTTAAGGAATCGGTTTCATTAAAAAGGTAGCATCTGAATTCCATCCACATGAGTCTGAATGTGGATTGACTTCAAGACAAAGGCAGGATAATTCAAAGCCTTTGGAATGATATTTATGGAGCCCCCAGGTGGGGCCACACCTCCGCCCATGGTCCTGCTACAGACTGAGCCTTACAAAGCTTTCGCTGCCATTGAGGCTGGTTTGCAGGTGCTGAGGGCGGTGTGGAAAGTCCTGAGAACTTTGTTTTTATGTGTCATTCCCACACTGGAGCTTCCTAAGATCAGTATTTGGACTGAGAGCCCAGAGAGATGGAAGGCAATGATGGAGAAAGAGGGTGTGGGGGGCTGGCTGGATTTCTCCAGAAAATGCCATCTGTCCCACACGTTTCAGGGACCAACCAGCCAGTCCTCGGCATGACATTTCTTGGGAGGTCAGAAGTTGGGAGCCAAGCCATACACTTTATTCACTGCAATTACTGAAGCCCCTTGCTTTTTGTATAATGCATTCTAGACATTTCTCGCAAAGGAACTTACCATATTTTTCACTCCATAAGATGCACCTGACCTGCCTGGACCCCCTCTCCTTCCATGCAGTCCCTGCTTTCTGATCGGGCTGCAGGCTTTCCCATGGCATCATTAAGGTCCCCAACATGCACTCTTCTTTGCAGTATTCGCTCCATAAGACGCACACACTTTCCCCTCCACTTTTTTTTGGGGGGGGGTGCATCTTATGGAGCGAAAAATATGGTAACTCTATCTGCCCTTGGCTTTTCAAGGTAAGTGAGCCCAGTACACCTGACATTATCAATCCCAAAGAGTTCTGTCTAGTTTGATTTGTAAAGATGAATTCAGGAGGTCAACCTGAGCTCTTTGTCCCATTTAGCTTCAGTGTGAGCTGGGCAGAGGAGGGGAGGGGGTTGAAAGATGAGAATGTTCTAGATGTGAGAACTCCCCTTCCTGCCTGTGTCAGAGCCACCCTCCCACCCCCTCAGGGCCCCCCACTTGTCCCACCTCAGCGCCCAGAAGCCTCAGAAGGCCAGCACAAGGGCTTCTCTGGAACATTCTGTAGGAGAGCTGCCATTCACTCGTGATGGAGCTGGTAAGAAGGGACTATGGGGACAACACTGACCCAGACAGCAGGTGACAAAGGACTCCAGGACGTCACCTCCTGGAAGTCCATGGACAAACAAATAGGAAATCCAATTTCCCCCAGTGATTAGCAAACTTCAGAAATAAAGCTCAACGTGACAGTGCACGAAATAAAAACTGGTTTAAGACGCTGGAAAGAAAATACAGGAATGATTGAGACGAAGCCAGAAGGGGATGTTTCAGGAAAAAGAGTGATCTTGAAGGATTTGGTGGAAAGAAGGTCTTAGGTACGTTTCAGTACAGATGGTGATTTCTAGAGCAGTGTCAGCCCCGGACTGACTGAGAAAGGAAGATTGGACTCCACCGAGAAAGACTGATAGTATCACAAAAGATGTAAAAGTCATGGATAAGAGCTAGAAGCGAGGCCAAGGTGGCTACGAAATCAACCCAGTTCCGTTTCTAAGGCACCCCAGGGCTTTCATATTGATAACTTGGTGCTGAATGTCTCATTTGTCCTGAAGCACAGATATTTTCTCCTTCCCCTATGAAAGGGGGTGGCCGATAAGCTCCAAGGGTCATGTTCCAACATGACACTCAAAGTTTGGATTTTCTTAAGGCTCCCCTCTCCCCTTTGTTAGTTAAAAATTAAACAATGAAGAGATATGTATAGTAGAAATGCAAGTACGCAAAGCATTTTATTTTATAAAATCACCCCATATTTCATTCCATAAAATTGTACATTTTCATAAATATACTTTGTATATGTGTGTCAATACATGTACACACATATACGATCTTTTTAAAATATGGGATCATACTAGTGAGTAGCTGTCTTTCTTCACAGAATGTATCATAAACATGTTTTGAGATTAGAAAACCTCTATTGAAAGTCCTCATCCGGGGCCCCCAGGCCCAATTTGGTGCCTACATGATTTTGTTGGATGATGTGCTTTAAAGATAGAGAGAACTGGATGCACTAAGAAGGGACATATTCTCTAGTCCCCAGCAGGTCTAAAGGCATTTGAGTTTGCTGCCATTGACTTTTACAGCATCGTTTTACATTTCTACTCTTCCTCTTTATCAGTGTCAATTAGTCTCTGACATGTGGAGACAGTCCTTTGATATCTAGAACTGTTTAGCACACTGCTGGACATTTAGCATCCTGGGAAACCACCAATGTAACAACCAACATGATCACACGTAAGCCCACCCATTTCCAAATGCCCCCTGAGGCAGGCACTGTGGCCCTCAGTCGAGAATCACCGCTTTAAATAAATGTTCCATTATTTTAGAACCAATATCTTACTTTGGCTCTTTCTACAATTCCTTCCATCATTTTAATATACTATGAACATCTTACTAGCCAAATGACATGCAGTCCCAGCCTCAGGATATATAGCGTAAAATTCACACAGGTCCAAGTTCTGTTACCTTCTAGATGTGAATTATCAAGCTTCTCGGTGTCTCAGTTTCCATGTTTCTAACATGGAGAAAATGATGGTATCTGCCTCACAGAGTTCTTATGTGGGCTCAGTGCATTTCGCTGTTTGCAAAGAACTTTATACAATGGCAAGCATGTGGGAAACCATCGTTCTTAGGTGTTCTTTAATTCTAAAACACGTCACCAAGATGGTGACCAGGGCAGGGCCGTTAAAATCAGGTGGGTCGATTTTAGCTAACCTCGGCATTCTTTTTGCATTCATTTGGCAGATAAGATCCAGCACAGGATGAGGTATGAAAATTATGACAGATGTCATTATTTCAGTGGCTAATGGCCCCTAACCACAGTGAGCAGGTTGTTCCTTGGGGTCTAATTGCAGATTGCTGATCAGACAGATGGCAGAAACACCTGCTCATTTGCACACACGCACACACATACCAAACAACTGGGCAATGAGCCACAAAAGGTGATTATGTTGTGAAAGTGCCACAGAATCGTGTACAGTATGAGTTTGGTACACCTTGTTCCGTCATCAAGATGAAGGCTCTTGGGGAAGTCAGGATGGCTCAGCCGGTTAAGTGCTTGCTTTGCAGCCCTGGGGTCCAAGGACCGAGTCCTGGCCCCCATCCCTGGGGACCCATATGCTGAACTGGGGTGTGCTTCCCATGCTGGAGGCCCCCTGACTGGTTCCCGCCCTGTGTGTCCCCCGCCCACTTGTGTGTAATGAAAACTGATGACATACAACTATGGAGACTGCTCTGGGCTCTCCCCCTTCTCTCTCTCTCTGTCTGTCTATCTGTCTCTCTCAGTCAAAACACTAAAATACATCTTAAAAAAAAATATGGAGGATCTTGTGCCCTCCTTCCCATTATCAAGTGTTGATCTATTTATGGAGTGTCCTGCCAGCAGCCTCAAAACCACACATTGGCAGAGTGGAAATCCTGAGACACCCCCCACACACACACACACCGTGCCCCCAGTTAGCGCTGGACTCCATTTTATTGTGTCCCCTTCTACTGATAAAGGGTTCTCGTAACTTCAGAGGTGAAAAAAGACACACCTGTTCTGCCCCAGGCCCTGCTTTCTTTGGCTAGATTCATGATGGAGGGAGTGATTTAAAACAATGACACCGAAGAGGATTTATAGGAAACCTATGTGAATTGAGCTACTCGCAATCTTAAGTTAGCTTTATCAAGCTTTCAAAGTTCTAGCTACTTATCCTCTCAAAAACCTCAGTGTTTTTATCTGTAAGATGGGAACAATAATAACTAATTCTCAAGATTAGATGAGTATCAGTAACAACTATTTCTGAGGATGAAATAAGAAGAGGTATGTGAAGTAGTTATTTATAGCTTTTGTCCCATAGTTATAAGCATCCAATAAATGACAGCTATTATTATATAGACGTGAAAAGCATTGTCAGAATTATCTACGAAAAATCTGTGTCCAAATAGACAAACGCGTTATTTGAAACTCTTAAGGAATATGCCATGCTTCTGCTATGTAAGCAGGTTCAGGGCACAGAAAACAATGGGAAACTCTCCAGGCTCATCTCACTTATAAGTACGGAGGTAAATATCTGTTAATATCGAGAAGTTACTTTGGGGATGTCCCGGAAATCAATTATTACAATCATGGGGGCACATGTTGAATGTTTACCGTGGGCTTTTATCCTCTTGCTGCACAAGAATAGACATTGTTACCGTTTCCTACACAAGGATACCAAAAGAATCCATTTCATCAGACTCAAAAACCTACGTCTCAATCATTACAAGGAACCACCCTTTGTACAATATAAATACAACATCAAGAATCAAATTTTACAACTAATGATCTCAGGAAATGCCACACAAAAAAAAAATCACTGGATAAATTTAATACTCCTTTCTTATGTTTAAATTAATAAAATAAAACTAGGAGGATTGTTGCTTTGTCTGATAAAGAATATTCCTTCTATTCCAATAATCAACACTTTACCCAACGGGACAACATTTTAGCAGTTATTTGAGAACAAGATGTCTGCTGTGACCATTTTGAAACGTTAGTCCTGGAAATTCTGATTCCTAGAACTTGGAAGTTCCTCCAACCTTCCAACCTATAATAATAAGGATACTGTCTATTTATTGAGCATGTTCTATGTGGCAGGTAGTTTTACATATATTAGTTCATCTGATTCTCACCACTACCATAGATGGTAGGGACTCTGATTATTTGCATTTTACACAGGACAAAACTAAGACACAGGGAAGTTAAGAAACTTGCTCAAGATAATGAGGACAGCTAATGGGACTTTGTGGGCAGGAAGGCTGGTGACAGAGATGGAGCTAATAACTGATGCATGAAAGAAACGGAAGGACAGTTTGGGGCAAGGAGAAGTCATATTCGTCCTTATTTGCAAAGGATGTGATTTTATACCTAGAAATTCCAAAAGAATCCAGTGAAGGGGAAAGCTGGGATGGCTCAGCGGGCTAAGCGCTCGCTTTGAAGCCCCGGGGACCGAGGATCGAATCCCGGCCCCGGCCCATGCGGACCCACATGCTGGACTGGGGTGTGCCCCCAGTTCAGTTCTTGCCGGTGCAGCCCCATGCCCACCTGTGGAGTGAAACATATGGAAAACTAATGTTGACTATGGAGGCTGCT
>PVKE010001611.1:0-96422 GCA_004027555.1 Craseonycteris thonglongyai | reverse complement strand
CATAAATGGGGGGAGGCAGTGGTTTTTAGACACCTCCTTTATTTTATTATTTTACACTTCATGAGCTTTTGAAATATAGTCACCAAACTCCTCAGACATATTTAGCAGCATCAGAAGCAGCTGCCACTGACAATCATGTCTGATTCCATGGGGACTGAGGGTGTAAAAACAATGAGTCATTACAGGTGCATCTGCCTCTCCATTCAAAGGACAAAGTGAAAAGATGAAATTCACCACCAAACCCAAGGTTTCTAAAACAGAAAGGAAAAAGATCAACAATGAAAGACCACCCCCCTCCACTAATTTGTAAGAGCAAAATTCACTTATAATTAAGTAACTGGTTTTTTTAATAGTCTGCTACTGTACTAGGTGTTGTCCCCAGATTATAAAATAAGAGTGCTACCCAACTTCAAGGAACACATTGTTTAACAATCATTATATGTAGCGTAATAATTGCATACAACTAATTCTATGTCCAGGAAGAACCTTGGTGAGACAAGAGGTAAACACCAAGGACTACTGCAATAAAAAAAAAGAAGGTGATAAGATATTAAAAAGGTTTTAATGAAAGTGGTTAATGAGATGGCATTTGAATAACTTTGAATGATTTCTGGGATCTTGGTAGGAGAAATATTAATAAAAACAGAGACTTGAAAGAGGGACATGGTCAACACTAAGAAGTCTAAGTTTTTTCAAGAATATTCTGTTGCCCTATCCTCCTACACTTGAATATTTGTGCAAAGAACATGCTGATGTTAATTCATTACAACAGGTGACATGGATAACTTACATTCTAAAAATATATATTTTTAACTGGCAAATAGTATAGTGGAGTCCTTATTGATTAAAATGTTTCATTTTATTATACATACAATATGGTTTTAGAAATGAAAAAAAATACACAAAATGAAGATCATATATAATCCTACTACTCAGAGCTGTTTAAATTTTGACATATGTCCTTCAAGACTATGTCAGGAGATCTAAGGCACAGCATAGTTGACTCCAGTCAACAATACTGTACTGAACACTTCAAAGTTGCTAAGAGAGTAAATCTTAATTGTTCTCACCACAAAAAAAAATTATAATTATGTGGCATGATAGAAGTATTAGCTAACACTACAGTGGTAATCATATTACAAGATATAAATGTGCCAAATCAGTATGTTGTATACCTTAAACTTATACAATATCATATGTTAATTATATCACAATTTAAAAATAAGAATAACTTTAAAGTGAAAAATACTGGGCTCCTAATCCTCCTTCCACAAAAGGTATCCTAATTTTCATCCCATCATCAATGGTTAATTAGACTAACTCTACTCATGTTCTCTTCACTGTTGGATATTTAAATTTTCATCATTTTTCCTATGCAATGTGTGACAATCACATTTTATTTATATTCTTGCTTTTGTTTTTCTTTGAATACCAATAAGCTTGGACATTTCAAAATGTATTCATTACTTTTTATGGGTGTGATATGACTGATCTTCCATTAAATTGTATTAAGTCCATTTGGGTGTTGTTTCTTTTCCATTTTCCCTCTGGTTTTCTTCTTTTCCCTACCTGTAATCTCTAGTTCATATTGCCTAGAAGACATTCTTGGATTTGAAATTTTTGCATTCTTACTGTTAAGGACTGTAAAGGCTCTGAGATTTTATCTGACTTGAAATCTAACAAGTTACTAAACTGCAGTCCCATGAATGCTGACAGAAGCCTGAGGATTCCTATGTCAGAGATGAAGGACAATTCACTACTTGCAGTAAAAGCAGCGGCCAGGGTATGAGAATTCTTTGTGTTTCTGTAAACCCCTTTTTTCACAGGATAATGCAAAGAGAGATAGATGGTTTCTACACACACAATGCGCTGTGTTAAAGGAGAACTCTGAGCTTCGAGAGCTCACATATTTTATAATGGGTAGTAAACATGCCTGCCCCCTTGCGCCAAAGCAAAATATTATCCTTATTATACAAGAGTAGGTTATGTATGGAGGAAAACCCATAGGCATATTATAACCATGTTCTAAGGACACAAATGATAAAGCATCCTTGAAAAGAAAGTTTAGAGAAAAAGGGCAGTCGGTGTCTTACTATTGAAGACATGCAGAAGTGCATTGGACTCATGGAAAATTGGTTCCAAATGCCTAGCTAGCCCTGGACATGCAGAAAGAGGATAAAGGCTTTTGCAACAGAAGGAAGAAGAGTGAATCAAGGACATTTCACACCCAAAACTGGTTTATGACTTACCCCTAACTGTGTACCCACCTCAAAACAACACACCAGCGTAAAAGAAAAAGGAAAAGTCAGTCCTGGTTAAACTAATTTCTGAAAATGAGACTTTCTAAAAATGTTAAATGGAGAATTTTTACAAATTTTTACAATTACCTACAGCATTTAAAAATAGTAAATACTAATAAGATTAGAAAATAAATTAATCTAAACTTTTCATACTCTTAATTTTTTTTTTTTTTTTTTATAGCATATTAGCTAAGAGAGTGTGTTTTGGACCAAGCTGCCTCAGGTCAAATGTGGCTCAGCGTGCCTGGTTCAGTTTCTCAGTTAATTCCTTCTGCTCTATAATGGGATTACTGAGGAATATTAACTCAAGTCTCAAAGAGTTGGTGAGAGGTTTGACTGAATTATTAAAAGATATATCATGCTTTTGAAAGTGTCTGATATGCAGAAAGCACTCAAAAATAGTCAATTGATAAACAATGACTATTGAAAAGGCAAAGCCACTGAACAACTATTTCGGGAAAGGCAAGCCCTCTGCACAAATTACCGGTAACCTACATATTTTTGAAAGTTCTATTATGTGTCTGAGACTTGGACTTTAGGAATGTGGAAGGAATGGTTTGTTTCTGTTTCACCACTGCCCCATTCTATTATTATTATTGTGTCCATTATATAGATGAGTAAATTGAATTTTGGAAAAATTATGTAATTCGTTTGCGATCATGCAGGTAGTAAACAATGAATCCAGGACCTGAATCATTGTATTCAAGGCCAATTTTCAATAGATAACATTGCCACTGCTGACCCTGAATTTCAACCAAGTGCTTATTCCCTTAAAGCCTACCTACATCACAAAGTACTGACATGATTCTTAGCCGACCCAACTATCAAACAAAGAATAAGCCTCATCTCCTGGTCCTCAGCCAGTCCAGGGATTCTGTTAAATTGGGGGTATAGCTGATGCTCTGGGCTGCATGAGGATCCTTCAGTTAATATTGGCACCTTTAGGGGTTTTCTTAGGTCTCCGTCTATGACTCCTTAAACTATTAAGCTGTACTCCTAGCTAAACCCATATCCTGGGAGAATACAACAAAATCATAGATCAGGCTGTTCTTTTCATTTTGTCCTGGACTCTCATTTTTTGAATCCTCCAGATAAATCACAGGTGAAACAACATATCTATGTGGAAAAGGGAAGGCAGAAGTTCCAACTGAGCAGCATTCTCTATCTTCTTTTCCACATTGTAACCACTGTTCACAGTGAATTGTTTATTAGAACATTTTTCTAATACACTAACTACATAAATCACAGGGTGACATACATAGTAGTTTATCGTTCTTCACATGTAAGCATAGTGCTTCTTTTCCAAGAGTAGAAATAACTGATGATAAACCACCAGTCCCCCCACCCTCCATCCAGAAATATTTAAATCCCTTTTATTTGGCTTACCCTGTGACAAAAATTATTGGACTACACTGGCTGTTACTTGTGTCTAATGTACTTGTTACCATTTCATATATTCAGCTAAGCAAGAAAGCAGGTAGTAAACTTGGTCTGTTGTACAATTTACCTTTTGCCCTGTCCCATGTTTAAAGAACATCTTCCACTTTTCTGAAAGGTATAAGTAGCAAATATCCAAGGACTGAATTGTGTTTCTGCCCAAATTCATTTCTTGAAGCCCAAATCTCTGATGTGACTATATTTGGAGACAGGTCCTTTAAGGAAGTAATTAATGTTAAATGGATCATAAGGGTGAGGCCCTAATAAGACAGAACTGGTGTTCTCCTAAGAAGGGGAAGAGACACCAGAGCATGCTCCTGCTCCCTCTCCCATTTATCTAAGGCACCTAGTCTGTGGTATTTTGTGATAGCATCCCAAGCAGACTAGAACAGAGGGTTTTCATGAAAGATGTGAAACCTAGAAAACATATATAGAGAAGGCAGTGAGAAAAAGGCAATGAAATAAAGGGAAATCCTGAATAAACAGAAACTCAGAGGTAGAGAGGCAAGTAGAAGCTTTCAGGTGGTAGCTTCCTAGGATGAAACAGAATAAATATGTGAATTCCACATTCAAGGGAGTTCCAGAGCAGAGTAGTGAGCATCTGTCTCTGAGGAGCTGGCTCTAGAATTCTCATTAGATCAGCCACACTGCTGTCCAATGACGATTGTATCCTAAAACCTGTTTTCATTCCTGGAGGTTGTGTCACAGCCAAGGCTGTTTCTTGTATGCCTCTCTTCCCAAAGCAGTGCAAAAGCCACGCCCCGCCCTCCTCAGACATCAACTCCAACAGACCTTTTCATTTAGAGTTGACTCTGAAACTGCCAAACACAGAGAGTGGGAGGAGATGTCAGAAGAAGCAGAATGAAAATAGCAACTACAGACACATTCAAGAAATCTTGAAATGTGATTCTAAAAATCCAAGAAGATTTTGTAAAAAACATAAACTTGTTACTTTTGCAAACCAATTTATAACATTAGGAAACCATGTACACACATGATGAGAGCCATCTGAGTAACACAGAGAGTGGGGCAAGTCTGTCTCAAAAGGAAAGGGGGCTCTTTAAAAATGACACCACACAATCTGTTTCTATTCACCTCTATAAAAAATTGACTCTGTTTAAGTGACAGGTTATCAGAGGCTTCATGCACACTCTCAATATTCACTAATTTTAACAAAAGAAATGAGGAAAGCATTTTTGCTGAGTGCAGTTTTTTCTAAGCACCTGCCAACATGGTGCCTGATTTTCGGACAGCATTTCATAAATGAAACAAATGAAGAATAATGATCTTTTCTCTTCTTCTTACCTGTATGCCATTATAGCCACATCAAGTTGAAGACAAGTAAGATTACAGGATTTAGGGAGTCCTCGTGGAGAAATTGACAAGTAGATTATTCTTCTGCCTGCTTAAAAATAGTTTCAATTTTTATCTGAGGCATATCTGTGTGCGTGCATGCATGTACATGTGCATATGTGTATGTCAGAAAGAGAGAGTCATGGCAGTCTCCTTCCTTTTGTCTTCCACATTAATGCACTACACCTGTGCTTTTAGTGTCCATGTGCTATCATATATTAATTTTACTGATTAATGTCTGCATAAGAATTACAAATGGTAAACTAGCCTTCCTTCACATTAGGTAAACCAATCTGCTTAAAGGCAGGTGATGAAATAGGACACCAAACTACAGTCATGTGAGAGACGAAAATGTCTTCATTTGGTTTTGTTTGTGTGCTTTTAATTAAAGATAATGGAATGGCCTTCACTATCAGTGTATCCAACATGATGTGCAGACATGAACGGATTTACCGATGAAGGTAGTGTTACTGCTTTAACATTATTACCTCACTGTCTAGACAAGCTCTGTGGGAAATAAAAGAGAGAAGTTATCATATTAAAACTGAAAAAAGATGTTGAAAGAAATGTTGTGGTCTCCATCTTTGGAGAAGATCATTGCGTGCTTTAATTGTTCTGACCAGCTATTCCACTAAAACTCTGAAATATCTCTCAGGATATCCAAGAATCTCTCCTATTGATCTCTGGCATACTTCAGAAAGAGAGAGAGAGAGAGAGAACAGAAAAACAGCGAATTTTCTGATAACACTATAATGTAGTTACTTTTTTCTGAATCAGGGCATTCGTAGAGCAGAGGCATGAGGACTGTCTTTGGCCCTGGTGACCTGACCTGAAGCTTTTTGAGTCCACGATCCTCAGTTCTGTCATCTAACATTGGAGCTCTCACATCTCAGGGACTTCACAGTATTAAATGGCATAGTGTAGATGAAAGTGCCTTGAATATTTCTATATACTGATTTACTACAAGTTTGTAGAGATAAAAATCCCAAAATGTTCTAGGTTCTAAAATATGAGTAAGTAAATACTGCTTTCTTGGGCATTTTATCTTATCTGCATCATTGCCTTTCCCACTCTTTCTGTGCACTATTTGCCAAGAAAGAGCTTACTGTATGAAGTGCATCAATGTCATATAACAATTCCACAGAAAACTTATTTATATGAATCTGATGCTAGTGGTTAATGACAAGGTCAAGCGTTTTAGGTAACTTCTATAATGTCATAGGTTCTTGTTTCCAAGATATCTACTACTGGCGAAGTGTGTGTCTGTGTGTGTGTGTCCGTGTGTGTGTGTGTGTCTGTGTGAAAAGAAACAGAGAGAGAGAAAGCATGCACCTACGTGTATTCATCCTTGAGAAGGTCTCCTCAACTCAGAAAAAATGGTTACTTCTAAGAATAAGATAGAAATTTAAACCTAACACTGATGGTAAGCATGCTGCCACACCAGTAACATTATGTGCCTTAGATGCATCCTACCTGTAAGAGGATTACAACATAAAAGGGTAGAACTGACAAGTAAATTCAGCAATTACGCATAAGCACTACAATGAGGATAACTTAAAGGCTTGGGTAGTCATGGGAAGTTGCTCAGTAAAGGTGCTACATACGAGTAAGATAACTCCTTCGTGATAACAGAGAGATGGAAGGATGTGCAGAGTGACAGAGTAAGAATGCAAAGGTGGGAACCAGGGTTGCAGGACAAAAGGGAGAACACTCCAGGCAAGGGGATAGCTTATGTAAGGCCTGCAGAATGTTTTTAAAAACAAACAAAAAAAAAACATTTAAAAATATTTCATACATTCCAGAGTAGCTTTTTACATATTTTATACATTTTCATATTTTTCTGTATAAACACAAACAGCTACATCATTACCTACTTTTTTTTTTTTTAAGATTTATTTTTATTGTTCTGTTTTGTTTTTTTGACACAGAGAGAGACAGAGGGAATGGGGAGGGCCCAGAGCAGTCTCCATAGTTGACAGCATTAGTTTTCCATATAGTTTCACTCCGCAGGTGGGCATGGGCTGCACAGGGCAGGAACTGGGCCAGGAGCCTCCCACATAGGTTCTGGCAAGAACTGAACTGGGGCACACCCCAGTTCAGCATATGGGTTTTCCTGGGTCGGGGTCGGGATTCGATCCTCGGTCTCCAAGGGCAGCAATGAGAGCACTCAACCTGCTGAGCCATCCAGCTTCCCCTCATTACCTACTTCTGAGACCCAAAACCTGATTCATGACTGCCAACTGCTCCACATACCGGCAACAAGAATAAGTGCAAATACAACATACCCGTGACATCGAAAAAGGCTTCTTTCTATTAAATGCAACCATGAAGTAATAGAGCTTAACAAAGATTCATTGAAGTATCATCTTTCAAACACAATGCAAATTTAAATAGATTCCAGCTCCATTCAATCTCAACTACAGGGCAATCACAACTGTAACTAACACCTACGTCTTTCATCTCTTGACAATGAAATTAAAATATTCCTTTATTCTACAGTAGGGAAGAACATTCTAAAATAAATAATCCCAAAGTTGAAATAAAACTGAAAATACCAGCAGTGCTGTTCTGAGACAGTGGGCGGCAATGCTAATGAATGGAAGTTTTGCATACAAATAAGAGTAAACACAGTGATTTTTAAGGAATATGGAAAGAATGTTAAACTATGGACAGCAGGTAGTTAAGAATCAAAGCAACAACTAACCGATTTCATTAAAAAATGATTATTTTCTGAAAGAATTGGTACATAGGGAAAGTACAGAAGAAAGTTGTCATTCACCTGAGATACCCAATTATAGAAAAGTGTAAATACTCAAACTTGGGCCTCGCCACACATGGTGAAATGAAGAAGGTTCATTTTAGAACATCAAATTCTCCCTTCTCTGAATTTGGATAGACAGGAAAAAAATCCTGCACCCGGAGTCCTAGGCTTTCCAAATTATGACCTTTAAAGAGAATGGGTAGCTTTTGCAAACCAAGGCAGGATCAGCCATTTTTCAGCCTTTTGGTATATGTGTCCCTGCCACCAGTGATAACATGCTAGCCTCTTACAGTTCTGTAAATCTGGTCCTTTAGCTTTTACTGCAGTGTTGACCTAGAAGGCTCTGACAAGGAGTTGGATACCTGCCTTTAACTTTAATCAGCATTCATTACTCCCATAAAGAAATCAGCCCTCCCTGTCTCATGGCTTCTGAGTAATTATGAAGCGCTCCCCATTCAGTTCATGCAACTCCTTCCTCGGATCCACTCAGTTCATCTTCTCTTGGGAAACTGACCTTAAGACAAAGAAACACAGCAGTATTGGGGACGGGTGCTGCTTTAATAATTCAGTAGAGGCGATCATCTCGGACATCATTTTAAGTTTCCTTTTCTGTCGGCCTTTTCTCTCTAGATTTCGGATCTCCCAAACATTGTAATTTCCAATCACTCATTCCCCTCTACATAAACAAAAATAAAACCGAAAACATTAGAGGAATAGCATTGCAAGGAGAAACCACATTATCCACTAAGAAAACTCACTGGCTTGTTCTTTAGGAGCAAGCTCACAGCATAAATGCATACATAGTGCCAGAGTTTTTAGCTTTTCCTTTTTTTTCTCTTTTGTGGTCATTTTTCTAAAAAAGATAAAATCTCAACTGATAAAAGAGAAAAACAGTAACAGTGACACCAAACTAGATTTATGCTGCTATTTCTTTCCACAGTAAATGCAACTAAAATTGGCTAAAACAAAAACGCACAAGGGTGAGGCATGTAACTAAGAGCAAAAGCGTTGGAGAGCTAGACTCTGCAGTTTACAGTTTAAAGTGAATGAATGTAAATGCTAACAGTGGAATCTGAAATCCAAGAAGTTCCTTTGTGAATAGGAAGTCAAAATACTAAAGCAGATTCCAAATTCTTGCTGTGAAAACCCCTCGCTTTGCCTGTAAGTATATCTATGGCTCTTCTCCATGCAGGGAAGATGTGGTCTTCCGCCTTGGGGAGGATAATGGTTAGGTTTCTCAGACCTCATAACCAAATGTCAGTGGCACCATCTGCTCATCTGGCTTCCAAAGGACACATATGGATTGATCTCGCCCAGATTCTCCTCTCGCTTTGGGGCTTTTCCCTCCCATTTGGCAAGCACTCTGCCAAATGCCCACTGGAGCCCACTGAAGACTGCTAAAGAACAGCTCATTAATGAATTAAACCCTTATACATTCCAAACGTTTCCTTAAAATGAAAAAGTTTCTCTGCAGTATATTCAACTGCCACAGTCCGAATTATTCTTCTCACACTAGTACTTCAAAACTTAGAACTTTGTTAATAAATACTGTTTCCTTACAGGTTAAAAATTAAAATCATGCCCTCTATACCAAATTGCAGTCTCCATGTGTCTTTATCTATTCTACTAAGTGAAATAGAAAAGACTGTGTCTCATTTATCATTCAGAACCACAAAGAAACCCCTAGGAAAGAAAACATTATGTTGTTTTTGTTTTACATAAGAACAAAACCACAGTGCTTGAAAAACACAGTGCTGTCATAACTGAGAAGTGGATGGGCATTATGAATAATTAAGTGGGGTGCAGAGAGTAATATAAACTAAAGAAACAAAAGAGTGTTTTAAAGCAAGCTTAGCCACCCTGCAGCCAGTGGGCCTCCTGTGGCCCAGGATGGCTTTGAAGGCAACCATATACAAATTCATAAACTTTCTTAAAACATTAGAAAATTTGTTTTCTGTTTTTGTTTTTGGGTGTTTTGTTGTTTTTTTTTTTTGGTTTTTTAGCTCATCAGCTATTGTTAGTATTCGTGTATTTTATGTGTGGCCCAAGACAATACTTAAAAGTGGCTCAGGGAAGTCACAAGGTTCAACATCCTTTAAAGAATATATTAATTCCAAGCCCTTTTGAAATGTAGTATTTTAGAAGAACTTTAGTCAAGATCTCTACAACTAATTAGCTGATTGAATCAGGGTGAGACAATCTCTCTGGAGACTTATGTAAAATTAGAATTATGTGTGAGAAAACTGAAGTTTAGAATGATGAAAAGTAATTACAAAGTAAAGAAGTTGAACATAAATCTTGAATGTGATCGTTAATTGAGTGACAGAAGAAAATAATAAAGACTATATTCTTAACCTTGTTTAATTTTCTATTTCGTCACAAGTTTCTAAGTCCATGAGGCAGGGATCATGTCTATCACGATCACCATGTTATCTCCTGTGCCTTGCACACAATATGGATTAAGCACTGGTGGAAAGACTAAATTATTTTTACTGTTATCTGGTATTACAATACCATGACAGTTTTGTCTTAGTTCTTTGCTAATTAACAAATGAATTTGTGTCCTCTCTAACATAAAAATGAAAAGGGATGACATTGGTGATGGATGAATATGTAAAAAGAGAAGGCTAATTAAGCCTTGTATAATAAACAAATGTCTTAAAATATTATTTTAATGGAAAAATAGATGTAAACTCCTCAATTACACTGACAGCAGAAACTTATAAGACAAGGATCAATGGTTAGTTAAGGTCAAATGTATCATAAAAAATTCATTTAATGAACACAATTTGTATACATTTCTTAATAATCTTCTATGATAGATAATAGACTCATTTTAAATAAAATAAAAATTAAATGCAGAAAGCAAAGTGAATTATCCACATAGCATAAGCTATGAACAGGAAAATTGGGATTAGAGCCTCACTACCCATGGTTCTATAGTTGGCTCTCTTTCTTGTATACATCTCATATTAACTGAGAGTATACCAACTACCAAATGTTGAACTGAGCACTGTTTGGGTAGGAAGGCAAATTAAACATTGGCATTGATTAATAAGAGATGTTTCCCTCCAACAGTGTAAATAATAGGGTAAAAAATAGATTTTGGAAGGTTAATATGATTTACCCAAAAAAAAAAATCAGTGTTGTTTTTTTTTAGAAGTGTAACATCTATTTATAATAAAGGAACTGTATAAAATCCAACAACAATAAGCTCAAGATTAATGCTTGATGAAAGCCTATCATAGTTAATGGTGTGGGTAAAAGTGCATGAATGTCAATACTATGGAAATGTCTAGAAGAAATCACGCCTGCATAACACAGAAGGCTATGAAATTGCTCAGTTGTGTGGTCACCAATGATGCATTAATGTTCATTGAGTTAAGACCACTATTCCTCTGCTTTGACATCTTTATGTTTAGTGGGGGTATAAGAGACATCTTTCATGTAAAGTTCCACTTAGACTTCACTAAAGTTAAGCAAGGAGTTGAGTTTTATGAACTAACCCTTCAGGATGAAAGTAGAGGTCCAAAGTTGGCAAGGCTTTTATTCATCAAGAGTCACTACAGTAAAAGTTCCAAAGGATTCTGGAAATCTTTATAACATCCCCTTGTTTACCCCCTAATTTTATTATCATGAGAATTAGCAAAAAAATCCTTTAAATACGAAAGGGTCTGTTCTCTCAAGGATATAAAGGACAAGGCAGCTGGAAATACTTTCCTGCTTCACACCAGGCTTGGAGAGAATAAACAGATAATAAGATAAACAAACAAATAAACAAAAACTTAAAGGAGCCTATTAGGTGAAGGTAACCATTGAATAAGGGAAAATAACCTAAAATCCTGAGAGTGCTAGACAAGATAGAAGAAGGAATGCATGAAAGAACCTGGAACCCCAAAAAGTTGCAGAGCCTGAACAGCAAAATTATCCAAGATGAATTTACATGCAATAAGCTTGGGTTCTTTTTTTTGTTTTTGTTTTTTTTTTATTGCTTTTGACAGAGAGAGAGTGTGAGGCAAAGAGAGGCAGTGAGAAGGGGGAGGGCCCAAAGCAGTCTCCATAGTTGTACATCATTAGTTTTTGCTATAGTTTAACTCCACAGGTAGGCTAGGGTCTGCGCAGGGCCAGTACTGGGCCAGGGACCTACTGCATGGAAGGCATGCCCTGCAAGCTGGGAGCCTCCTACATGGGAAGCATGCCAAAGGCAGGAGCTGAACCAGGGGACTCCCACATGGGAAGCTTGCCCCAGCGAGAACCCAAATGGGGGCACAACCCAGGTCAGCATATAGGCCTGCACAGTCCGGGGCTGGGACTCGATCCTCTGACCCTGGAGCTGTGAGAACAGTGCTCAGCCTGTTGAGCCATCCCGGCATCCCCACTCTTGTTTTTTTTATTTTTTTTAATTAGCAAAACTTTGCAGCTATACTTAAATGAGATATAGCAATGGTTCTCACTGAGGGACAATTTTAAGACCCAAAAGACATTTGACAATGTCTGCAGACATTTTTGGTGCTTCCAGTATCTAGCTCGTGGATAGATACTGGATGCCGTTAAACATCCCAGAGTGCACAGGTCAGCCCTACTATAAAAAATCAATCTGCCCAAAATCACAATAGTAGTGCCAGGGTTGTGAAGCCTAGGAGTAGGGCTAGAATTAGAATCTAATCTTTTTTATAGGCTGTTTTCAAATTTCTTTGATACAGCCAACTCAAACAGGGTCTAACTATCAAATTTCAGGCATGACCTTGTAACAAAGTGCATCATTTGTCATCATCACACTTACAGCCCTCTTTCTTATTTAAAATTTACCATTAGTTATTTCTCCCCTAAAAGGCTTCTACAATTTAACAGTCAGGACATGTTATGGCTGTAAAATAGATGTCCTTATCATCCTGCTTTAGATGGGAAAAGAAACATTCTGCTATGTTTATAAGTCATAAAGAATTTTAAATATCTCCCTCTCAACACATTCAGGCAAAATGATAGTATAATTTCTGTGCTGGGTGGCACTCTTTCATACCATTATGTGTCTTGTGAACCAGCTGTAGGTAATATACTATCTTCCTTTAATCAAATCTGTATTGTAATTTCTATAAAAAAAATCAATTAAACATAAGAAGCAATTACTTATTTTTTATCACAACGTAATTCACTTTCCCAGAACAGCAGCATGAAAATGTGAGAAAAGAGCTCATCTATGTCAGTGTATTTAAATAAAGTATGCATATTTTTAAAAAGAAATGCAAAGGAAACACTGCCAAATGTGTACTATATTACCTAAACATAATCCCCCATCTACATTGACTTTATGGATGGGTAATATTGTTTAATAGCAGTAGCCTACAACTTTTTTGAAAAACTATATATATATATATATAATTTTTTTTTCAATATTATGCCAGAAAACCTCTTCCAGACCATTACAGTGAAAATCTTATTAGGCAACCATTTGCTCATCAACCTCATCAAATCAGTTTTATGAATGACCCACTTAGGTGCCAAATAAACCCTAATAAGTAAATTTTTCCAAGTCTCACAAATCCATCCTTCTCTGTATTTATATACCTATGTGTATCTCATTATTGCTATCCAATAATTTTATTAACTACTTGCTAATTTGGGATCTATTTAAGTTTAGGAGACTAACTCAGCATCCTTCCAGCTGGGATTCTAGTGTTTTCACTCAAATTAATCCTACACTGTGGATCAGTGGTTCCTAAATGAGAATAACTTGGAGGTGTTGTGTTAGGTAAGTCTTGTTTCAGTAGGCATGGACCCTCAAAATTTGCAATTCTAACAGGATCTCCAGTAAGGCTGATGCTTTTGGTCTAGGAACATACTTCAAAAAAAACCAAGTTTTATCATGATGTAATAATCTAATACACCTCTCACCATATTAGATATATCAGTTTATTTTTCTTTTAAGTTATCAGCCTCTTTTCTCATTAGAAAACTAACTTAGATCAATCGTCTCCCACCTGGATGACTGCATTATCTTCTTTCCTTCCTGTTCTTCTCTCTTCCTCCTTCTCATCATCTTCATCCACCCCATTATTCTTCTCTCTTGTTCTTTCTCCCTCTTATGCTCTCTCTCTCCCTCTCTTTCAATATAATGCCTTTGTTTATGCTGCTGCCTGTACCATGTATAACTCTGATCTTTCAACTCCACATCCAAAACTCACCTTGGCCATGAAACCATCTCATTAACCTGACCTAGTAATTAAGTATCTCCTCCATATAGAACCATTCAATACATAAGTCCTCATTTTTTTCTTTAAATAATTTTTCAACTTTATTGAGAAATAATTGATATACAAAAAGAAATTGCATATAATAAACGAATCCAATTTGGTGAGTTTGGACATAAACACACATGTTTCTATCCCCATAATGCAGGCAATACACATACCTACCACATGCAAAATTTTCTTGTGTCCATTTTGTTTTTATGATGATAAGAACACAACACTAGATCCACTCTCTTAAACCTTAACTATACAAAGCCTTATTAACTACAGGCACTACACTGTATGGAATGTCTCTGGAACTTACTCATTTGGTATACCTGAAACTTTACAACCTTAAGACACTACTTTGTATAGCCTTTGCATATGCCTATGATGCATGGCCATAATTATATGATTATATTACTTATTATATACATAAGTCCTTGTTCATGACAATGCCTACTAGAATGATTGGCTCACAATCATAATAAATATGATTAGCCTAATCATACAGTGAATCAGGGGCTACAAAGGAGTAGTCCATCATTCAAAAATCTAAAGTTCAAAAGATATGTATGTAATTATTAGCCCTACAACCAAAGCTGCCAGATAAGTCTGGAGGAAACCAGCTCAAAACACCATGCTGCTCTCATTTCCTTATGGTAGCTGGTATTATCTTACTAATGGGGAAACTGGACGGAAGAGACGTTAGAAGAGCTTGGTCTGCTGTGAGCTTGTGTGCATGACTATCTCTAAAAGGATTTCAGAAACTGTTTTAAGCAGGTTTAAACACTCCTAAAATAGCCACTATTAGAGGGAAAAAAACCTTTTAATTTTTATGCTTATGTAATAGTCTTGTTTGCACTAACTCATGAACGAGAAGTCTTTTACCTATTCTGTCATATCCCTCAGTTCTGAACATAAGAAGTTTTGGAATGATGACCTCTGGGCACATAGATGATGTAGGTGCCATAAAAAGTGGACCACTAGGAGAGGCCTTGAAAGGTGATCATTTTTGTTGGTGTTTCTCTCTCAGATCTAATTAACAGAAAATTAATTCCCTGAGAACTAAAGGAAAATACCACTGTGTCAATAGTTGTTAAAAACTTTGGCTATCTCCAGGTGATTCCACACCAGTGAAGTAACAGAGGACCTCTCTGAATGTTGACAAAGTTCTGTACAGGTGCCAAGCATTCATGTTTAAAAGTTGCTGATCAGATTTAAAGGCCCATGTCATGTTTACTTCACTTTAATGACAATTTTTTTTACTTAATTTGGTTTATAACCATGCCATGAATCCATGCATTTGTGGATTTTTTAGTTCCCTTTTCTTTAATTTTTCATGATTGAGTTCATTAACTGTTACATGGAATCTTAGGCTGCATATTTTTTCTCATCATTTCTCTTTCTTTTCTAAGATTTTATTGTTTTTGACAGTGAGAGAGACAGAGAGAAGGGTAAGGGCCTAGAGCAGACTCCATAGTTGTAACATCATCAGTTTTTTTGACATTAGTTTCATTCCACAAAGGTGGGCAGAGGGCCATGCAGGGCAGGAACCCGGCCAGAGCCTCCTGCATGGGAGGCACACTCCGGCAAGTATTGAACTGGGGGCCTCCTAAATGGGAAGCACATCCCAGTTCAGCATATGGATCCACATGGTCAGGGGCCGAGACTCGATTCTCGGACCCCAGGGCTTCAAAGCAAGTGCTTAACCCACTGATCTATTCCGGCTTCCCCTCATCATTTCTGTATCACAGTCATGATGTTAGAAATGTAGTAATAGCACTTAACATAAACGTCCAGGTTTATTTCCATAGTGGTTCTCAACCAGGGAAAATTTTGTCCCACGGAAAACACTTGAAAATGTCTGACAGCATACTTGGTTGTCACAAAGGAGGAATGAGTTTCTACTGGTGTCTAGTGAGTAGAGGTCAAACATGCTATCAAATATTCTAAAAGCACAGAACAGTCCCCTCAAGGAGAAATTAGCCCACCTCGAATGTATTTAAATAAGAGAGAGGGTACATCATAACTCTCTGCTATATCATAGGCACTGCATACATGCTAGTTTCCATTAGTTTAAATATATTTTGGTTATAAGTTTTGGGCAGAGAAAGTGATGATCATTCTAAGATAAACTATCCTCTGTGACAATGTCTGGAAATTTCTAGTGTAAGCTAAGGGAACAGTTTTCTTGTACATAAATATTTAAGTAACCAGGTTCCTCTACTCATACAAGAGCTCAACTATATAAGTATTTCCTTGGTATTTGTTATTGATGTGAGGGGGTGGGTGAAAATTATGCATTAAAAACAGATTTCTCCTTCCTGTTATTCCATAAAATATTTACTAGGAGAAATAAAGCAAACCCTAGTTATTCGGAAATAGTTATGCACTAAATAATTTGGGAAAAAATTAAGCTACATCTAACCTTTTAGAAGATTCCAATAGCAGTAAAAATATTTGTGAACTTTGTTGTTATGACATGGAAAATTTAGAGCATTAAAATCTAAAACCAATATCATACTTGTATAAATGAAACATACTTCGACGTTTCTTAACCAGGAACTGCTTCTTAAATCTTCTTTTTTTCAAATCTCAGAGGACTTCCAAATATTTCAAACAAGCAACTGAGTGTCAGCACTGCACAAAGGAGTGACAACTTCATGTGTGCATCTCCAACACAGAGCTGATTTGCTGAACCTCCTATCGCTTTCCATGTACTGCTGAACTCTCCGACAAAGCAAGATAACACCGTACATTCTATATTCACCAATAAAACTGGAACACTTTAGGAGGCAAACCTAAATGAAGAGAACATTTTCCCTGCAAAGTAAAGTCCATGGAAGCCATGTAATGATTGGTATTTCCGTACAAACTGGTTAGACATCACATACCACAGCAAGATTAACTGTGTGTCTCCAAAACTGTAAAATTATGGTCTGGATCAGCTCTCTTCGAACTAATACTTTACCAAGACATTAAAAAATGTTTCAATATTAAATAAATTAAAATGGTAACCTATAATGTAAGATGATTAGAAGATCTTGATAATATAATTTGAGAAGCATTCGCTACATTGTCACTTTAGTTGGCAGCAACTGCTAAAATCGTAGTCATTTTATCTTCATTGGTATAATGTTTCTGAACACTTTGGTGTAATTTTATCTACCTGTCTCAGTGAGTTTTTCTCTTGTGAGGCTTGGAAAGATTAGTATACTGGTAGATGAATTTCCTCTGTTCATTTATATAAACAACTGGCAAATAAATGAGTTAGTTTTGCATTTTTTACCTGTTCCTCTGTTTGTTTCACCAAAATCTTGTCCTATGTTTGAATTCCTATAAGAAGTAGTTTTTGAGTTTATATTTGAAAGAAAGGCAGCAATTTTAGTCCTATAAAGATAGTGAAGCTGAAAGGTACCTTGATCTGAGGATACACCTGCAGTTTTGGAGGCGTGTGGGGAATGAGCCAAACAGCGAGAGAGGGAGAGTGTGTGAGAACTATCCAGCAAAGACACCTGAAATCTGACGATGTGTTTCTCACATAGTACTATTTGTTTACGAACTCCTTGTTGGAATCAATTCCTAACTCTAATTTTGTGACACTTCAAGATATCTTCAATCTCAATTTCTCTCTCTCTCTCTCTCTGTCTGTCTCTCATGCATGTGATGTTACGAATTCATTTAAATTTACTGAATTTTAAAGGATGTTGCATATGTAATTAGTGGAAATGAATGACAGTAATGGTTTCACAAAATAAATGTTGAAGAATCATAATGGCACAAAAGTCAAAAGTTGCTCTTTCTTGTTTCCACATTTTTTGACCTCTGGGTAGAAATATAGGCCATTTTAATCCTGTTATTTTAATTATTTTACTTTGGCTCATTGCTTATATTGACCTCAAAGATATTCTGACATCTGCAAGCATACTGTCAGAATTTATAGAAAATTTTCTTAAATAATTTCTATTAAATTAATTGTTAAATTATCTACTTAGCAATGTTATATTTACAATTTTATATCATCTATTTATTAACACAAGTAATTACAAATTATGTTCTACATAAATTTTATAACAAATAATTCAGTCACCAATCAGCTTTGTGTGTAAAAATTTTTGATTATTGTATCTGGCAATATGTGGGATTTGCTATAGTTATTGTTAACCTTTTTAACAAACTCAGTTTTTCTTAGTCACATTTTTCAGGTATCAGTTTTTGTTCAATATACAAATTTACCTATAATAAGTGTTATTTGGTTTTAATAATTTATATGTGGTTATATCTATCTGCAGTTTATATTGTGAATCATTTTACTTCTTGGAGTAAAGAATTGAGTAAAAGTTCCAGATTTTGTAGCTATTTCTTAGGGGGGAAATCTAAAATTAAAAATTTCTGCTCTTTGAAAGACACTATTTTAAAGTCAAAAGAATAGAGACGAACCACAAACTGGGAGAAAATATTTGCTGAAGATATATCTGATAAAGGACTGCTACCCAAAATAAATGAGGGATTCTTAAAAATCAAGAATTAGAACATAACCAGATTTAAAATAGGTCCAAAACCTTAACAGAGTACCTCTCCAACAAAGATATACTGATAGCAAATAAGCATATGAAAAAATGCTCCATACAATATGTCATCAGGAGAATGGCAATTAAAACAACAATGAGATACCACTACACACCTATTGTAGTGGCCAAAATCCAAAACATTGACAACAACAAATACTTGTGAGGATGTGCAGCAATAGGAACAATTAATTGCTAGTGGGCATGCAAAATGGTATAGCTACTTTGGAAGACAGTTTGATAGCTTCTTAAAAAAACTAAACATACTCTTACCATATAACTCAACAATCATATGTATCCCTTGTTATTTACCAAAAGAAGTTGAAAACTTAATGTCCACACTAAAATTTGCACACAGAAGTTTATAGAAGCTTTATTCACAACTTCCCAAACTTTGGAAGCAACCAAGATGTCCTTCAAAGATGAACAGATGAAGTATGGTACATCTAGACAATGGAATATTAATTCAGTACTAAAAACATATTAGCTATCAAGTCATGGAAATATATAGAGGAATCTTAAATACATATTACTACATGAAAGAAGTCAATCTGAAAAGACTATATACTCTATGATTCCAACTATATATTTTATAACATTCTGGTTGCCAAGGATTACATGGGTAGGGAGTGAAGAACAGGCACAACACACAGGATGTTTAAGGCAATGAAAAGTTATTTATGATATTATACATCATTGGCACATTTGTCCAAACCCATAAAATGTACAATATCATGAGAGAATCCTAACAAACTATGGATTCTGGATGGATTCATGAAGATACATCAGTTGTAACAAATGTACCACTCTGGTGAGGATGTTAATAATGAGGTAGGCTATGCATATATGGGGGGCAGAAAGTATATGGGCAATCTTTGTACATTCCTCTCAATTTTGCTGTGAACTGAAAACTGCTCTAGAAAAAATCTATTTAAAAATAAATTTTAATCAGGTAAAGATGTAGGATCTGTGTGTAATGTTTATATGACAGGACAAACTATCTTATGCTACCACATTAGAACTTTGATACAAACTTCATTTTTGTCCTTTAAAGCAGAACAAATCAAACTTGAATTCTCTTGAAAGATTTATAGAAAAAATTCAGTTTAGATAAGTTGTGTTCATAAAAAAATTTATGAGTCTAATTTTTGTATTTGCATTTTCACTGTTTCAGGACTGGGTATGTATGATGCAATAAAAACAAAGGCTAAGATGGGGTAAGCAGTGAATCTTCCTAAAGACAAATTATTTTTGATATAATTGTGAAGAAATCTAAGTTTTCTCACATTAAGTTACCTTACAATGAAATTATATAACAAAACCTTGGTTTCTGTAAGTTCTCTCAATAGCAGAAATGAGCAAAGGTTTTTAAGGCCTAAGGTCACTATTATATTGTCACCAATCTATAACAATAACACTATAAACACTGTCATCATTGAAATTTTCATAATTTCATATTTATGTTCAGTGAGAAACCAAACTCAAAGAAATGACATAATATATGATACCTAATTACAAGGTTTTATTACCAGTTGCCACTGGTTGAGCTGTGCTCACCACACATAAACATAAACAATATATCAAAGTCATAACCCTCAGTACCTCAGGATTTTATCTGGAAATAGGGTCTTTACAAAGGTATTCAAGTTAAAATGAAGTCATTAGCTTGGTCCTTCATCCAATGAGGACTGCCCTGATAAAAGAAAGATATTTGGATACAAAGACAGACATACATAGAAGGAAGACAATGTGAAGACATGTGAATAGTGATTATGGGAGAGATGCATCTACAAACCAGAGCATACCAAAAATTGCAAACCACTGGATGCTGGCAAGAGTCAAGGAAGGAAGCATGGCCCAGCTCACACACTGATTTTGAATTTCTAGTCTCCAGAATATTGAGATAAATTTGCTGTTGTTTTAAGAAACGCTATTTTGGTACTTTGATATGGCAGCCCAAAAAAACAAATACATCACTTTTTCCAGTGGTAAAATTCTAACAACAATAATAATCAAAAGCCTACTTTTCTGCTAACTCTTTTTATAAAATCTACCAGGGACTCATTTCCCCTGATTTGATTACATTTACATACAATTCTAATTAAAGAACAACTAATAAATGTTTCAAGTACCGGAAAAAATATACTTAATGAAGAAATTCTCATTGATGTTGATTTGACAAGTCTTTTTGTCAGAAAACTTCATTGATATACTTATTTTTCTGTTCTGATTATCACAAGAGAAACTGGAGGAGATATTCACTCAAATCCCACACATAATTAGTTGAGTAATAAATCCTTCACCATTACAGGTAAGAGTTCCTAGGTGCCTTTCCTATAGTCTCTCCATTTATGCATATTCATCATTTAAAAAAATAAATAATACTGATTTTATTTCCTTTGCATTTTCAGTGTATCATTTTAGTAGTTAGCTGCTCAGTGTACAGTATTTTCTAAGATGGTTTCAATGCTTAGAATTCTCTTGAGTTCTTCCCTTGGCAGACAAAATGAATTTTTGGAAGGTTTTCAAAATAATATCCTTGCAAATGAGAATCATGTGCTTAATAGAACATGTTGATTGAGGTCAACAGCATTGGTGAATGCTACTTCTTGCACCATCTTCAAATACATAGTCATGAGGGATGCTTACACAGATGATCATGCGGCTAAGTAGAATTCTGGCATAGTTAAGCCATTCCTTTTCCACACTTATGACACTGCTTTCGAGAACAACTTGCACTTTAAAATTACTTCTGATTCCCTGAATGATAACCAAGGGCTTTGGTAATTTTGCTGTTCCTTGGGATTTTGGATGAGGCCTTTGACATATGAACATATTCGTGTCACTGACAAACCTCAAAGGCTTTCCTTTAAGCTCTCTCTGGGTTGACATTTAGAAAATAATCCATTAACCAAGTGTTTCCATACCCACAGTGGAAAATAGGGGAGAGATCAGTAAATATCACTGTGATTATTTTCCTACTTTTTTTTTTCTCTTTCAAAAGACAAATTAGTTCTATAAATGAAATAAGTCATAAATATTATTACCAAATACAAAAAAGATTGAGGCACAAGTACTTTTTTTAATTGAATCAAATGTTAGTATCACTAATACATCTTGCATTAGGTGAACCATGGAATCTATGGACATTAATAAGAAAAGATGACGTTATAATAATAAGAGCTGCTATTTATCCAATTGTTCGTGTAAGAAAACACACATTAATGCTTTACAAACATTACTTTGTTTAATCCTCTTAATAAACTAGTGAAATACGTACTATTCCCATTTTACAAGTGAAGGGTGTTATGCCCAGTGCTATATAGGAAATTCATGTCAGCAGTAAAATTTGAAGTTTAGTCCCTTAGGGTCCAAAGTCTATATATTTTTCAAATATGTTTCTGCACTGACTTTCAAGTCTAACCATAAAGTCCGTAAACATCTCTGACACTGTGAATATACTGAATATTGTCTACTTTGAACAAAAATGAGAGGAAGTAAAGGTATAAGACCATCTTTTATTTTTTTTAAGTTTGTCCTTTTTTGTTGCTGCTACTCTTTCTAATTCTCTCCTCTCTACCTCAACCACTAAATTAAAAACTTTTGTATTCACCTTTAGACATCTGCAGGAGCCCATATGCTCTCTTCCTGGTTATCTCAAAACTGTTTCTATCTCTTTTGTTGGTCTCACTGCCCAACAAAAAACTCTGATATCAGCAATTCTTACCCAGTGCCTGTGAATGGTGAACATGCATTCCTTTTGGGGCCAGGGCATACATGCAAGAAAAGGGCAGGCTTTGGAATCAGACTCTTGGGATTTGAGTCTCTGTTCTGCCTCTCTCTAGCTGGGCCACTTAGGAAACTGCTTAGTCAGTTTTGTGCCTCAATTTTATCATTTGTCACGTAGTGCCTATCTCAAAGGCTTAATGTGAGAATTAAATGTGATAATATATGTGAAGTGCTTAACCTAATGCCTGGCATATAATAGGTAATATATTAGCTTTTCATTAGTATCTAAATGTTTCTCTCATTAATTAAAAAGGGGACAAACATATTTTTTTACTAAAGAAACTACATAAAATACCATGCAGAGAAGTATAAAAAAGTTATACTTAGAGGGGATTTACTTTAGACCTTGAACTCATAGCACATGAAGATTTCAGACACAAAAGATCATTTGTATGAAGAAATAAAATAAAAACTAGGTCAAGTAATTTAAGACACTCAATTGTAACATTAAAATATTTTCCATTAATTATCCATAAGTGCATTTTGAATTAATGCTTTTGAATGGAAGATGAGAAAGTAGAGGAATATTGAAATAAATTTCAAAATGTGTTTGATAAAAGTTACAGAGACAAATATTCTTCAGATCCCATATCAGTCTGGCTTTTGTGCCTTTTAATCCTGACACCTGGCATGATCTACTTCATTGGATCCTTTTATGGGTCATTCTGATCTTTTCCTTAGTCCCTGGGGGTTTTTTTCGTTTGTGTTTTGTTTTTAAGATTTACTTTATTGCTTCAGAGGTGACAGAGAGAGAGAGCGTGAGCCTAGAGTGGTCTCCACAGTTGCACATCATTAGTTGTGACATGGTTTCATTCCACACAGGTGGATATAGGACCACGTGGGGCAGGAACCAAACTGGGGGCCTCCTGCATGGGAGGTGAGAACCCTCACTGCCATCCCAGTGGTTACCGGCTGTGCCACAGTTCAGCATATGGGTTTGCCCAGGCCAGGACCAGGAATTGAAGCCTGGACCTCATGATTGTGAGGCAAAGGATCAACCATTGAGCTATCCCAGAAATCCCATACCTTAGACTCTTAAGAATCACAGGGAAATATATTCTTTCCATTGAGAGGCCATAGTTACCAACATTTTTTTTCTGTCCTTCAAGGTGAATTATTTCTCAGCTATACTCACAACATAGTACATAAAATTGACTTTTATACTATGTCCAAAGATGGACAATATACAAATGTTTTTGAATGAAGGACCCAGATCATTGCATTGTACTTTAAAATCCGTATTACTAGCTATAAGTATTCTGAAACAATTATAAAACTGTACCTTTTTTAATGTAACAGCAGGCATACTATTTTTTTTCCAATTTGCTGTAGGCAGGGCTTCAAATAATGACTAAAGCAATGATGGTCAGCCTTATTACTACCAGAGGAAAACATTCACTGTGTATCAGCTTGAGTTGGAAAAAAATTAGTTAGGAAAATGTTTTGTCAACTAATGATGGCTTTCACTGTTTGTAAACAAATGCCTCATGACTTAAGACATATAAGCTGTATTTAATCATTTAAGTAGGAAAACTCCTTATAACACTTTAACCCTATTATTTAATATAAAATGACAAAACATTTTTATAATAATTTTTTTTCTATTGTTCACTCAAGTTCTTGCCAAATGTTTTACTTTCACATAAGCTCCAAATCCCCTCTGCTTAAAGAGTATATGCAAGGAACATATATTACACTTGTGTGTTCAGCGACAGATGTGTGACTTAGCTAAATGCCTTGCTCAGTAATTTTCCTTAGAAATATTTCCACAATGAGTAAGCTAAGTAAAAAAAAAAAAAAAAAAAAAAAATTAATTTAGAATATCAGTGTGTTTATTCAGGATAGTTTGTTTTCCCCCCAAGTAAGTTAGATGGTATGCCATCTGTCTTGCCTCTGTCATTAATCCATCTCTAACTCTTTAAGCCTAAAATAACAGGTGATTTCTACTGTATCTATACTAAGAAATATATGATTTCAGACAAGACTATTACCTGGTTTTGTATTTTTAGCTAATTGTTGATAAGCATTATCCTGGCTGTTAGCACCTTAAAGTTAGGTACTTTGTCTTGCACTACTAATTTACTTGATATAAGATTTAGTCCAATGTGAAAAATATAGTTGAATTTTTTAAAGTAATTTGATTGATTGATTTTGTTTTTTAGGTATAATTATGGCGGTAGCATCCATTCCCTAAAAGCCTTGAGATTTATATAAAATGCAGTATTCTTGAATGCTCTGGAAAAGTCAATGGATTAAGTAGTAGAACCTCTTGAAGTGTCTGACTCAGGAATAATATTTTATTACTTTTCTCTTGCTCTACTTCTAACACCTTTTTTCATGAATAAGGAGGGAGAGGATATAAAGTTATAAGAAAATGTGCTTACCTCTTCTTTGGAGGAATCTTTTTTTATATATATTTATTTACTTATTTTTGACAGGGAGAGAGAGAGATACAGAGACAGAGACAGAGAGAGAGCTGAAATGGGGGAGCTCCCAGTTCAGCATATGGTTCCGCACGGGCCGGGGCCAGGATTCGATCCCCGGTCCCCGGCGCTGCAAAGTGAGTGCTTAACCCACTGAGCCACCCCTGCTTCCCCATCTTTGGAGGAATCTTAACTAGAGCACTGAAGGTTATGATCAGGGCTAAGTCAGTGACAGGTTCTGGCCTTAGTATAACTGACGTATGTCATTTGGAAGATTAACTATTATAATTAATGTCAACACAGTAAGGTTCCTACCCCAATGATGACCTTTAGGGGTTTATGCTCACTTCCAAAAGGTGTTACAATTATACCAACTGGCATGAATACTGAAAGTGCATGAAGGGATGGTAGCGGCGCATGAAGTAGGCCCTTCTAACAGAGTTTCCCCAGCAGAGGAGGTAAGCATAAACATGACTTAAATTATGTGAGAGCATGAGATTGTAAAGAAAGTTCTCCACAGTGTTGAAATTCTTCCCTCAATTCTGCTCTACTATCAATAATATAAATCTGACCTAACATGACTGCTTATCTTGTCTTGATTCTTGACACCAACATATTAGCATAAGTTAAATCATATCTGATTGCAAATAGTTTTATATCAGGCATAGGAAACTTAAGTGTCTATAGGGACCAATGAGGATATGTACATAAATATAGGTATTTGTGTGCAAGTAAATAAAACACAACCGAACCAAAAACTATGAGGGTATATATATATTCCAAATAAAGTGTTCTTGGACTCTTAACTGCATTGAAAAAAATAATCAGCTAGCCTTTCTAAAGATTTCATTTGGGTGAATATACTAATATTTAAACTACATTTCAGGATCACTGAAATAGAAACATTCAGGCTAATATATTCAGATTTACTCAGATAACTAAAATATATGGCTATAATATTTTAGATAACTAAAATAATTAACTCAGTGTACTACCCAAACCTAATAACCTGCAACACACTGAGTATCTTAAAACTGTAATAGGCTTTAAGGAACTCTGAATGAGAAGACAATCACAATTTTGTTAACCACTCCAGGAAAGCAATACATTTGCTCATGCAATTTTCTTATGACTATATGAAGAAGGTTTGGGAAAGACCATTTCTAAGAGAATGTTTTGAGAAAATACATAGTACTCCTAACCTGTTGAAATTCTTTATATAGGTTCAGTAGAACATTATGGGCATTGTACAGAGTTTATAGATAAAGGGGCAGTTGAAACAGATTCCTTTATGAAGAAGAATAAGAATTCATTTATAATTCATTAATAATTAGATATTTTGCTAAGTATTTTGAAAAAAAAAAATCTAGCTTGCTGATAATAAAAGTCATCAAAGGAAACTTAAGCATGACCATAACACCTTCTCTCAAGAACCAATTAAGATATTTGGTGATCTCTACCTTAAGCTCCCTCAAAGTTCTATACCCAATTATTTTTAGATCATTACTGTCCCAAACCCTGCTACATAGACATTAATAGCATTCATTAAAGTTTCTATGTCCTATCAATAGAAGAAAAAAGCTGGGAAGTACTTTCCTTGACAGAGAACATATTCCAACACAATTAATAGTTTATTCTATAAACTAAGTGTTAACATATCAAATTCTTTTGTTTTAGCTTAAATGTTTTTTCCCTGTTTATACAGGAAAAAGGTTTAATATTTTGAGGCTATTAAAATTCCTGAGGCAAAATTTGGTTTCGCTCCATACCTTCAGGCTCCAGAAAACATAAGAAGAATGTGAATTTAAACCTAGAAGAACTTCTGTGGCTAATCAGCTTGAAAATTCCTGGGTCAGACAACAGGATGACAGTTTAATGTGATATACATGTCTTAAGAGAAACAGATCAAGGTCACTGATATGTTTCACATTAATTGCCAAACACCTGTCAGGTGGCAATGATTTGAGGTCATCACCCTTTGTGAATTGAACCCAAATGGCTCTATGAATGAGAAATGATACCTGTCAATTTCCTAAAATCTTTTATTGAGTTAATTCATTTGAATGAGATTTCAGTTCTTCCAATTTACTTTCTTCACTGAAAGTACTAATATGTTGCCTTTCAATATATGCACATTCAAATAAAGATAACATGCATCCATTCGGAAAGAAATATATAATTCAGATAATTTCATTGTTTCCTACTACCATTTGTTAGCAATGAATTTAGCTCCAAAATATTCTAAAACAATATTTTGAGATCAAATATCAGCCTTAGAGTACAACAAATCTGAGGCCCAGTTAATTGCAGATTTCCTTATATGGTAGAGATGCTACTTTGAGGTCAATGGATATCAGCTAGTATTGAATATTTTTATTCTTTCAAAAGCCTTTGAAGTGCTGTTTCAAACCATCTAAATAAAACACATTATGCACCCACATGTGAACACGTGTGCACACACATATACATGATGAAAGTTTCTGAATTAAATAAGACTATATTGCAGGGTTTTGAATTTCAGTGAACCAAGAATGTTTATTTCTGAGTTATAGTGTCTTTTTGAAGAGTCAACACCTGATACTTCAAAAACATTAATCTCTCCAATAAACATTTTACATCCAGAAATTCATCTTATAATGCAAACAAGCACAGTAAGTAGCATTATTAGTAGAAATCTCTGGCTGAGTTCCATACATATATTCAATTTCTTCTAAAAATATATATTTCACTTGATACAACACAGAAATTAATCAGCAAAGGAAGTAAGCTAATACTTTAATAAAAACTATTTGCATCTTACTTGAAGAACATTAATAAAGAAATGCATACCTTGGTAAGTGGGTCAGATAACATAAAATAATTTGGGGATTAAGTTTTCCATGATAATTATCTCATTTAAAAAGTTGTAATATGCCAATTATAATATGCCAATAAAGCTGGAAAAAATATAGTTGGCCTGCAAAAAAATGAAGTATAGAAATTTTATCTTTATTCTTCAAATGCAAAACATATCTTATCTCTTATGTTACTTGCTAAAGTAACATAGATGACTTCCTTGAAAAATCAATGTGACTTAAATTTACAGTTTTTTAAGAGCTTTCTGGGATTGGATCTTGCTAATGTACCACCTCTCAGTTGCTCAAACACTTAAGTTAGTTTTTCCTTCCTAAATCTTGCCATTATTTCCTGCAACAAGTTTAGGCACATATCTGTTCTGAACCACAAGAACACATGGCCGTTTTCTGAATACACAGTAAATTATATCAAATATAAAAAATAAAGATGCAGACTTTTTTCACTTCACCACTGAAAATGTTTACACCACATTTATATCACAACTTTTGCCTACTTATGAAAATAGTGCTAAAGATCCACAGTTGGTACTTCAAAACATATTTAGTTGCAACCAGTCTTCTAGAATTAATGTTCTGCTAGACAAGTAAGTGTCAAGAGCACTGACATTCTTTCACGTAGTAAAAAAAAAAAAAAAGAAAGAAAGAAAGAAAAAAAAAAAGCCATACTAAAATTTACTATACGGTCTCATAAATTTAAAGCAACTGCAACACCCTGAAAGTTTTGTATAAACTTTTATGTTACTTTAATAAAAGGCAATAATCTAATGGACAGCTTCAGAAAGTCAAATATGAAAAATAACCATGATCAATAAATAAGCTATTTTCTAATGAAGAGCATTTCATCAATTTCAAAAATTATTTTTCTATAATCTATTAGTGTCACTCTAAGGTAAAAACATAGATTCATATTATATGACATTTGGGTAGAAAATAAAAATTTCAGAAATCTTTAAGAAAATTCAGTATACTGGTACACAGAAGTATGACAACTTGTGATTATCTACACATGACTAAAATCTACATTTATCCAAATGCTAAGAGTTCTACTACTGCATGACACCTTGAGACTCCAGTTTAAAATGGAACTTTAATTATACTTTTCAAAAAATTATGTAATATATTTTAATTTTATTTAAACATTTGGTTCTATCTACTACATATTTAAACTATACTACAATATGAAGCCATCTAAATACCAAGTCACCAGTCACATCAATGATTTTTATATAGATTATATAAACATAACACAACAGCTTACAAATATCAGTGTATATATCTGCATATATACAAAATTATACGAATATATGAAATATATATTTGTGTATACTATATGAAATTATATAGTAAGACATATACATACACCTATTTTCATATGTAATGTTAGGAGAAAAAATAAAAAACAAAACTTAAATCACAGAAGAGACTAAATTGATATAGTATTAGTGGATTTCTCTAGGTCATAAGAAAATGCTTATTTTTATTATATTTTTTATAATTTCAAATTTGCTGCAATAATATTTTGTGCTTTTTAATAGAATGAAATATATTTAAAAGTTTAAATATGCAAAATACCATGTTTGTTAAACTACATTGTTATGCATGGTTATTTGTTTACTAAATATTTTCTCTTGCTCATTTTTGTTAATTTTTAGATCTTCATTAAAACAAACACTAGTAAGTGAAATAGTATTCTCTAAGATTTTATATCTTTATTTTTATACTCTATTCTCTTCCTTATTGCTTTTTCTATTTTAGGTTCAGTTTCCTTTGGTTTTATTAGCAATATACTGCTATTACATTTTCATAGCATTTATATATTTTGTTGAACCATATGCAAAGCTTTATTGTAAGTTAAAAAAAAAAGACTGATTATTGGCAATTTCATATGAGTTTAAATTTTTTTTAAGTTCAGTTTTACACAATTTCCCATTTGACCATCAACCTTGTCAAGAAAAAATACCGTATGCACATTACCAAAAAATAGGGTTTTAAGGAGTGATTGCTAAATCTAGATCAATTAGACCAATCAATTGTATTAAAAGAGTGGCATTTCACTATAGGTTGAAAATATGAATATGCATAAACAAAGCCATTATCCTGGATAAGATCCACATTGCTATCTTTCCTCTGCAAACCCACCCACACCAAGAAGAAAAAAAAGAAAACACACACGCACACGCGCGCGCGCGCACACACACACACACACACACACACACACACTCATGATGGTAAGCATGGAGTCTTCCATCATTATATTACTAATTATTATTTTCAGTGTTTCTATTACTTTATGAATATGACCTCACATGACATTTTTGTTCTCATCAATCTATTTTTTTATTAAGAAGCTTAGTTTGTTCTACCAAGATTAAAGAGTTGATCACAATCCAATTTTATTCTAAAAAATAAAATAATTCCTATTTTTAGCAAAACAATTAAGAAATTGAGGGCAACAATTTGTAAAAATTTAATTTGGGTATGGCAATTGCATAGAAAATGCAGCATTCATGCATTTTCTCAATAATAATATATTACCAGACTTTCTCCTTTTTAATCAATATAAATTGTGAAACTTCATTAATAAGATTGAATAATATCCAAAACTTCTAACTCTTTCCCTTTCTCTTTCTCTAAGCCCTGAATGTCTACCAAGAAATTAATGCATTAACCAAGAATCACTGTTTTTTATTCCATTATTTACATATTTACTGGCAAACACAGAAAGAGTTAAGCTTCTGGAACACCACAAAAGGTACCCTGGAAAGTGGAGAATAACTTCTCAGAGGGTATTATACAACCTAAAATGTGAAAAGACTACTTGCCTTTCTAAATTTACATCCAAACCAAATAAAAATTCTGCCTAAACTTGGGGTAATTCTCTTTTACCACCTGCAAATAGTATTTCAAGGGTATCACTCGAATATTTGAAATAACTGAAGAGCTCAAAAAGGAAGTTCTTATTTTAAAATACACAAAAGTATTTGATACATCTTATTTCTCCAAGTCTACTATTTCTTGAGGTCATATACCAAATTCAAATATTATTATTTTTCCCTTTACTTACATACTATTTTATTGAGAAAAAAAGTAGACACCATTTGCTAAAATTAATTACTGACCTCAAAGGGAGAGAAAGTTCCAGAAAAATAAAAAAATTGATATGTTGATGCACTTTCTGGTTCTATATCACAGAATCAGAAGGTGCATAGAGGATAATCCTTAGAACTACATTATATGATTAGTATGTATAGGGGGCAGAACTCTTAGAATTGTGTAACAATTAGAAGTACTGACATTTTCTTTCTCTTTTTACTTTTTTCCTGTACTCTCAACTTATAGCCACTGTGTTTGCAATAGTCCTACTTCATCCTGATGAAAAAGTGTAGGGGATGTCGGGATGGTTCAGGGGGTTGAGTGCTCGATTTGAAGCCCTGGTGTCTGAGGATCAGATTCTGGCCCTGGCCCATAAGGAACCCATATGCTGAACTGGAGTGTGCATCCAGTTTGATTCTCACCTGGGCATGCTTCCCATGTGGGAGGTCCCCACCCCAGTCAATAAATAAATAAATAAATAAAGTCTGTTTCTTCCTTTATGATGGGCAAGTTACATTTTGAAACTTTCTCATCATTTAAAGCTGGTGTACTATGAGTGATTATGTGTGTCCTGTACACAGATCAAGACAGATACAAATCTCTAGTGTACAGGTACATTTTACAATGTGACAACAAAGGCAGCAGTAATTATAAAAGACCTATTGACATTACATGTTTTCTAACTCCCGTTAGGATGACATATGGTTTTTAACTTGTTATTTTATCAGGATGAAGGAGGTGAGGTAATTAAAATCTTTACAAGGCTCGTAGTTGATAATCTACATTGAGTAACAACACACAAGAGGTGCATTTCAGGCATTAGGTAACATTTGGATCTTATAAGTCTCTTTGTTACTTAAGAATCCATAGCATTTAACCTGATTTCTATTTTTATATTATTAATTACTAAAATGTTTATTATACCCACATTTCTGATATCTCAAAGAAGACTGTAAAATAACTTAAAAATTGTGTGATTCCTTAATAAATTTTACATTAAAAGCATGAATAAGGTAAGTGTAGGGGAAGCTGGCATATGACAGGATTTCCTTCTTATATAAGGATGAATAATACTCCATTGAATGTATATCACATTTCTTTATCCAGTCGTTACCTCTGGACATTTAGGTTCTTTCCACCTCTGGACTGTTCCAAATAATGCAGCAATAAACATGGGAGTGCAAGTACCTATTTGTAACCCTGTTTTCAGTTTTATTTTGTTTTGTTTTTTGATAAATACCCCAAAGCACTTGTTTATTTGCACGGTAGTTCTACTTTAAAATTTTTGAGAAACCTCCATACTGTGGTTTTTTTTTGTTTGTTTGTTTGTTTTAGCGACTGCACTATTATATGTATATATCTACTAAAGGTACACAAGCATTCCAATTTCTCTTGCATCCTTGATGACATTTGTTGTTTTCTGGTATGTTTTATGAGGTGATATAATTTATTGTGGTTTTGATTTGTATTACCTTCATGATTAAGGATGCTGAGCATCTTTTCATATACCTGTTGGCCATTGTATTGCCTACTTTGGAGAAATGTCTGTTAAATCCTTTGTGATTTTCATTTTTATTTTTTTCTGTTAAGTTGTAGGAATTTCTTATATATTTTATTATATATTTTTAAGATTTATTTTATTATTTTTTGATGAGAGAGATAGAGAAACAAGAGAAGGGGGAGGGCCCAGAGCAGTCTCCATGGTTGACATTAGTTTTCCATATAGTTTCACTCCACAGGTGGGCGCGGAGCTGTGCAGGGCAGGAACTGGGTTGGGAGCCTATGGCCCCGGCAAGAACTGAACTGGGGGCACAGCCCAGTTTAGCACATGGGTCTGCCTGGGCTGGGGCCGGGAATTGATCCTTCCCCAGGACTGCAAAGCAAGTGCTTAACCTGCTGAGCCATCCTAGCTTCCCTACTTATTTTAGATACTCACTTGACAGATATATGCTTTGCAAATATGTTCTCACATTTCATATGTTGTGTTTTCAATGTATTGCTTATTTACTTTGTAGAATAGAAGGTTTTTAGTTTGATACAGTCTTAATTATCTATTTATGCTTTTTGTTGTCTATGCCAAGACCAGTATCATGTAGGTTTTCTGCTGTTTTATAGTTTTAGGTTTTATATTTACATCTTTTTTTTATTTTTTTTATTTTTTTATTTATTTTTGACAGAGAGAGAGAGAGAGAGAGAGAGAGAGAGAGAGATACAGAGACAGAGAGAGAACTGAACTGGGGGAGCTCCCAGTTCAGCACATGGTTCCGCACGGGGCCGGGGCCGGGATTCGATCCCCGGTCCTTGGCGCTGCAAAGTGAGCGCTTAACCCACTGAGCCACCCCGGCTTCCCCTACATTTACATCTTTAATTAATTTTGAGTTTATTTATATGGTACAAGATAAGGAACCAACTTTATTCTTTTTCATGTAGATAACCAGTTTCACTAACATCATTTGTTAAAGAGACGGTCCTTTCTCCATTGTGTAGCAGTGTAGCCTTGACACTCTTGTAGAAGAAAAATTATTTGGTTATAAATAAAAAAAATAAATAAAAAATATATATAGATATATATATATATATAGATATATATATATAGATTTAACTCTGTCTTCTGTATTCTGTTCCATTGTTGTATATGTCTGTCTTCATGCATACTGTTTTGATTACTGTACCTTTGTAATTATATTTTGTAGTAAAATTGTATGTAGCCTTCATCTTTGTTCTTTATTGTTTTGGCGATCTGAGATCCTTTGTGGTTCCATATGAATTTTAGAATTTTTTTTATTTATGCAAAATATGCCATTGGTGTTTTTATAAAGATTGCATTGAATTTGTAGGTCATTTTGTGTGATATGGATTTTTTTCCCATAAACATCCTTAATAATTTCTTTTTAAAGATTTTATTGTTTTGAGAGAAGGTAAAAGAGAGAGAGAGAGGGAGAGAGAGAGAGAGAAGAGGAGAGGCCCCAGAGCAGTCTCCATAGTTGTACATCATTATTTGTGACAGTTTTATTCCACACAGGTGGATGTGGGGCCATGCAGGGTGGAAACCGAACTGGGGGCCTCCTTCATGGGAGGTGAGAACATTCACCACAGGGCTTGGCAGCTAACAGGTGAGCTTCAGTTTAGCATATGGCTATGCATGGGCTGGGACTGCAATTTGATCCCCAGACATAGTGGTTGCAAGGCAATTGCTCAAACCTGTTGAGCTATCCCAGCATCGCCATCAATAACTTTTTAAATAGTTTGTTTCTTATGCATATATACTTAGAGGTAAAAGATTTAGCAATGAAATAACACCAAATTAATTGATTTTTTTTTTAAGATTTATTTATTGTTTTTGACAGAGAAAGAGAGATACAGAGTCAGAGACAGAGAGAATGGGGAGGGCCCAGAACAGTCTCCATAGTTGCACATCATCAGTTTTTCCACATAGTTTCATTCCACAGTTTGGCTTGTGGCTGCACACCAGGGTCTCGCCACAGTGAGAACTAAACTGGGGGCACTCCCCAGTTCAGCATATGGGTCCGCATGGGCCGGGGCTGGGATTCGATCCTCGGTCCCCGGGGCTGCAAAGTGAGCGCCTAACCCACTGAGCCATCCTGGCTTCCCCCAAATTAATTGATTTTTAAATTAAATGTATTGGGTTGATATTGACTAATAGAATTATATAGTTTTCAAGTATACAATTCTATAATCAATCATCTATATATCGCATTGTGTTTTACCACACAAAGTCAAATCTTCTGTTACCATGTGTTCTCCTCTTATACCACCCTCTCTATCAGTTTAGTAACCACTAAACTGTTGTCTATGTCTATGAGTTTTTGCTTGTTTGTTTGTCTTGTTCATTTGTTGTTTTTAGTTTTATATTCCACATACACATATGAGTGAACTGTTTCTCAACTTCTTCTGTGTGACTTATTTCACTTAACATATTCTTAAGATTTACCCATGCTATCACAAATAGCAGTATTTCATTTTTTCTTGTGGCTGAGTAATATTCCATTGTTTATAAGTATCACACCTTCTTTATCCAATTATCTATTTTAAAACTAATGCCATAAAAGAATAATATTGATGTTCATTTGTTTTGGTTGCATTAATTAAACTTTAGATTTTATTGAATGTTGGTTTACAAGTTGAGGTTGATCTAGGCATAGTGCAAGAGGACCCACAATGCAGTAAGGCCGTTCTCCAGGAATAAGAACTACTTCATTTATGTGGGTTTCTTTAAATAGAGTTATTATAGCATTTTTCTGAATAGGCTTATGTATGATTTGATATGCAGAAAGGTGGGCTCTGAAGGTCCTTTCAGGTAGAAAATTATGAATCTATGCCAAATTATTGAGTCTTTGGATATTACTATATGAAATTGATGGTTTGCTTTGAGGCAACTTAAGCCAGTTTTTAAGTATATCTTTCAATGGAATCTCAGTTCATTAAAAATCTCTCTCACTCAAAAACCCATATACATACCTCACCCCCACACAATTTTTGAAATGGTCATGACACTTATCTTTTCTTTTTTTTTTAAAGATTTATTTTTATTATTTTTGACAGAGAGAGAGAGAGAGATACAGAGACAGAGAAGGTGGAGGGCCCAGAACAGTCTCCATAGTTGCACATCATTGTTTTTTTCCACATTGTTTCATTCCACAGGTGGGCTTGGGGCTGCACAGGACAGGAACTGGGCTGGGGTCTCACCCCAGTGAGAACTGAACTGGGGGCACTCCCCAGTTCAGTATATGGGTCCACACAGGCCAAGGCCAGGATTCGACCCTCGGTCCCTGGGGCTGCAAAGTGAGCACTTAACCCACTGAACCTTGAAGGTATTATGCTAAATGAAATAAGTCAGTCACAGAAGGACAAATATGGTATGATCTACTTACATGAGGTATCAGAAGTATCAAACTCATAAAAATAGAATGATGGTTGACATGGACTGGAAAAGGGAAGAAATTTTAAAATTAATGTTCAATGAATTTAGAGTGTCATTCGTGTAAGATAAAAAAGTTCCAGAGATCTATAGATGTATCATAGAATATGAATATACTTAATAATACTGCATTTTACACTTGAATTCTGTTTACAGAGTACATCTCATGTTATGCTTTCTTTTTTTTTTTTTTTTTTTTTTTGTATTCCAATACAAATAAGAAAAAATAAAAAGAAATAAATCTTGGTGACTTTGAAGACAATAATTCTTTGCTTGAATTACCACCACAGTCATGGTCACCCTAGCATTAAAAACAAACAAACAAACAAAGAATAAAAAATAAACAAATAAACTACAAACAATACAAAACAAAAGAAAACCTGGTTGCTCATTCAGCCACAGAATAATTACAATCCCTGACTCATCAGTATTTGCCAGTTGACACTGAATTTAGCCAACTTTGCTCATGATTATCCCTGTTTGCCATTCCATTTCCATTACATACCACCACTCTGACTTGTCCTTGGATGCATCAGCACCACTCTGCATACTTGTTAATAGATGTGTTTTCCATCTGCACATGTTGGTTATGTGTCACTCTGACCTTAAATAACTGTAAGCTCCCCTTCAAAATAAATAGAGCAGAATCATAAATATTGAAGTGGTTGGTCACTAAGGATGGATTAACTAGGGCTCCTTATCTTTCCTTAGTATATCTTTAACAGCCCATGTTTGTTACTCTCTTAGCTACTGGGGAGGGAAATGTGGAAGAGAAAGCTGGTAAGTGGTCCAGAAAATTGCGCTGGCCCACCCCAATCTCTCTCCTGTTTAAATTCATGTTGAATTTATTGTTCATTCTATTTGGTTTAATGCAGAATTGCTTGCCAATAGTGTTTGTAATTATTCTGTTTCCATACTAGATTATCTCATTCTGTTATTTTTACTTTCTCACACTATTTTCTGCACAGGACTGTATCTCTCATAATCTTACTGTTTGAGTGATTCCAAATAACTGAACTCACATGACTTTTTTGTAATTCAGTGACAGTAGTCTTACGACAAGATAGAGGGGAACCTTCACCTCAGAATTGCTCAGCTCTACTGCTAAGGACTTATTCTAACACCACAGAAGCTTTTTCAACAATTCATTTAATTTGTTGAACAGATGACATACTCACAAAGCTCAAAAATTAAAAAACACCAAAAGATGTATTACACAGTTCCCTTCTACCCTTGTCGTCCTTCTGCCCTTTGTCTCTCCCACATCCACCTGCTAGGTTATCCTGACAAGTAGATAGCAATGTCTAAAGTTTCTCCAATGCCTCTAAACTAGAATTTTGTTCTGTTTTCATTCATAATAGAGGAGAAATGCCTGGTGTGGTTTCAGGCTCTGGTTTCCAGGCACTGCCTGTCAGTCAGTGATCAGGTGCTGGAGTCTCAAAAGTCATTTAATCAACCACTGACACAACCAACCCAATTCATATTGAGCACTCATAAGGACTAAAATTGTGTTATGGGTCACAGAGAGAATAGGAATAAAAGTACATGAAGTTACTGATCTTTAAACATATATGTAGAAAATCACTATGTTTACAGGAAACTATCAATAAAGAGTTTTCTTTTGTTCTAATTACACAAGCATGATATTTTCAATATACATTTATCCCCATCAACATCCTTAATTATTTAGGTCTTGGCAGCACTTTAGGCACCATCAATGCCTATCCACTAATTTAACTAATGAAAAACTAAAGTTCAGAGAAGTAGCAAGGTTTATCATTAAGATAATGGAATCTAAACCCAGCCAAACTCAGTTCAAATCTAAGGTCTACCATTTAGAAGCTGTGTAACATTGGAGAAACTACATAATTTCTTCATGCTTAAATCCTCCCATATGTAAACAGGCATAATAAGAAGGCATTTCTTTCATACAACTGTAGTGATTATTATGGGTTAATACATGTAAGTGACTAAGAAAGATGTCTGACATGTAGTATGCACTATAGAAGTACAAGCTGGTATCATTACACATTAAGTGACTTATGGAAGAAGAAATACCTAAATGGCATAGAAAGGTTATTGGTTGATAATATTACATACTGAATTATTCATTCCAAACCATTAAAGGAATATTGAGTTCATAATAGGGTAATGGCACAATATGTAAGTGAAAAAAAAAAAGAATCTATGAAAAAAACATTTGTAACAACATGTATTGACCTAGAGGGTATTATGCTAAGTGAAATGTCAGACAGAGAAGGACAAATACCATATGATCTCACTTATATGTTGAATCTAAAGAACAAAACACATAAACAACAAACAAAGCAAGGATTAGAGAATTATAGGGCTGAGTAAAAAAGGTGAAGGGATTAGGACATACAAACTGGTAGTTACAAAATAGTCACAGTATAGAAAATATAGTCTATAATATTGTACTGTATATAGTGCCAGGTGGGTACTAAAGTAATTGGGAAACCACTTCATAAATTATATAAACGTCTAACCTCTATGCTGTGCACCTGAAATATAAAATAATATTGAATGTCAACTACAACTGAAAAATTTTTTTAAAGAATCTAAGAAAACTAGAGTGGATGGAAGTGATACTTGCATTGGGGAATTGAGTTAGCTCATGAATAAAGAAACAGAAAATCAAAAAGGTGGGCAGAGACGCAAGTTTTCATAAGCATTTTTGGGCCAGAACACAGGTCTTAGAAACTCCAAATCTGCTCTAGCTAGAAATTCTTCCTTTTGTTTTTCTTTTTACATTTTCTAGAAAAATAAATTAACTAGAAAGTAAGGATACTCAAAGGAAAGGTCTAAATGTTCTTCTCCCCATTCAAGCACTAACAACTTTGAATCCTGACTAAATAAATTCTAATCTGTTCTATACTTGATAATCTAATATAAGCTTGCCTAACCTAAAGCCTGCAGGCCGCATGCAGCCCAAAACATCTTTGAATGTGGTCCAACACAGATCATAAACTTTCTTAAAACATCATAAGACTTTTGTGTGAGTTTTTTTTTTCTTTTTAGCTTATCAGCTATTACTAGTGTTAGTATATTTTACGTGTGGCCAAAGATAATTCTTTCTTTTCCATTGTGGCCTACAGAAGCCAAAAGGTTGGACACTCCTAGTCTAGTAGATATGATTCAAGAGTATAATAAAGAAATAAAAAGAATGAGCTATTGCTCATCTTTTCATGTGTGAGTGCTAACATGGGTTTTAGAAATATAAAAAGTAAGTCTGAAACTTTAATAAAAGCTTGTTTCTTGCTTTAAATTTAATTTCCCTTTAAATTCTGTCATGACATAATTACCAAATGTGGTATGTTTCAAAGCAATAATTCATATCTTTATTGAAGAGGAAACGGACAGTAAAGCTCACAAATATCACTGATCTACAATTTTCAGATTAGCTGTATTTAAGTGACTAAACAAATAAAAGAGAAATCCTTAAAAATAAATATTTTTCCTGAAAGAAATGCACAGATATATCCTAGTTTTGTGACAGTCCCATCTTTTGCATAAGATGGGTGTCCCACAGGATGCGGCAAGCCTGTACTGCCTTTAAAGACATGGCAGCCAAATCTAATCAAGCTAAAATGACAACAGAAAACAAAGAAATATATTTTACCTAAGATTTAATTTTCAGAAACAAGAAATGCTAATTAGCAATCTTGCTAATGTAGTCCTTTGGGCATTAAAACCTTGTCATTCTTCTTTCCTACCTAATTTAATGTACTATGAGAATCAGTTAGCAGTTATAAAAATAATAGTTAAAGGTCTCTGTCAGTAAAGCTTAAACCCCTACCTAGAATTTAGAACCCAGCCTTCAGATTAAATTACAGACAAATACTTTACTTGCAGTTAATGTTTATACATTGTAATGAATTAATTTGATTGAATCTCTGACTTATTATGGGTAACTGAGCATAATTTATGAGCAATGGAAAGGGCAAATAACTGCATTTCCACCTTCAATCAATCAACTTCATTAGACAAAGGAACTATACAAGTCAATTGTCTGTGTGCACTTGTACCACAGAAGCCTGGTCTCCATTGAGCCTGAAAGGCTTCCCACAACTGCTTTGAGTTTGTCCTTAATTATTTGCATATTAAGATCTCTGCAGGCAGGCAATGCTTCAAATGATAGGGCAAACATCTCCTTCAGAACTCATTAAGCAGAGTGTTGCCAAATATATTTTAGTTGTCATGCAATTTCAAAAACCAAAGAAATGATTTAAAATCTATACCAAATCTTTCTAGAGTGAGAATAAATACCAAGTGTAAATTGGAAGTACTGCAGATTTGAAATAACAGATAGAAATGTTTACTCAAGGAAGAACAACAGAATGTAAAAATATCTACTATCATATAGCTATAGTAAAATAAAGGCGTTACTGTATACGTAAAGTCACTGAGTAGTTACTCAATAAAAGCTAGCAAACCTTTGTTACCATTATTAGTGGCACAGGCAACATCAAGAGCCATGTTCCTGACTCACACAGCACCAACTTTTCTGTGTATTAAATTTGTTTCCTCAACCTAACTGTGGGACAGATAAAGTCTTGTTTTACCAAAGCACAGAGTTTTATCTATATGCTAATTAAGTTTGTCAAACTGTTCTTTATATTCCTCGATGATAAATAATCAATATTAGGTCCCAGAGAGCACCCAGTCTTGTGTTAGATCCACAGCAAATGTTCAGAATTTGTCACTTATTGCTTGACTCTTGAGTAAGCCCACAAAACAAGGACTTGCTATTAAAGAATCAAACAGGGAAAGCCGGGATGGCTCAGCAGGTTAAGCGCTCGCTTTGAAGCCCTGAAGACAGAGGATCGAATCCTGGCTCCGGCCCAGGCGGACCCACATGCTGAACTGAGGTGTGCTTCCCGAACTCAGTGAGGCCCCCAGTTCAGTTCAAAAATAAAAAAATAAGATAAATAAAAAATAATAAAAAAGAAAAAAATTTAAACAGCAACAAAAAAAGAATCAAACAGGGATTGATGATTGGGCTGTCAGGAATGGTTACCATAAATTTAAATTCTGTGTCCTTATTAACATCTACAATGTTTCTGCAACATGATAAACAGACTCTCCTCTCTGTCAATAGCAAAAGCATGAGATACTTGTGATGAGCTTCGTCGCCTCCTACTCCCACACTGTCACACATACCCTGTGAATAAGGGGTGAAAAATTATATAGTCAGACAGTCTATGATAGAAACAATCTCCTCTGCTTATAGAGCAGGATTTGATGGAGGAGATAATAGAGATGACAGAGCAATAACCATTCCTACTGAGTTACTTAACAATATCTTTTCATAAACACGCACAATGCACCCACACACAAAAGGAGAGGGGAGTGAAAATGTAAAAATAGGGGTTGAATGGGGAGAAGAAACAATATTTATCAAATGCTTGTTTACATCAACATATAAGAACATTTTTTGAATAAACAAATAAAAATACAAAAAAAAATATGACAGTATGGTATATTATTGCTATAATATAATCCAAGCCTTTTGATTTTGTGTAAGTGTGTGTATATTTGCATGTGTATGTATGTATGTGAGGGGATAGGGAGAGAGAAACAGTTGCACATACAAAACTATCAGATATGGCATTTTATAGTCTGAAATATTTTAAGGGTATGACTACTATACTTTGGCTCATTCTCAATTTTAAACATACAGATACAGGGGCAGGCAATGCCTACAAAAGAATTACCATTCCTAAAATTCTATGATTTTACAATCTTGACCATAAAAGTTGCTTCTTCTAAAACACTATTATGTGTTTCAGTAGTGAATTTCCTGAGAATAGAATATGCTCTGACCAAGCAAAAAAACAAAACAAAAACAGAAGGCTATCATTTCTACTCATACTGCAAGTCATGCCTGATTTCATAAATATCACAATATAAGATTTGTAATTTACTGTTTCATAGCAGTTAATTTTTTTTTTAAGTTGTGAGAGCCTACAGTAATTAGCAGCAAATAATTTGTATGTTTATAAAATGCTTTGGGGAAATATGCCTTCATACTTACTTTTCCAAATGGCACTACTCTTATAAGCAGTAAATGTGACCCTCTGGCTATAATACTGAAGAAAAATAATAGGAAGAACAAAGTAAACTCTTCTAAAGACTTATTTTCAAATGTCACCATAGCAATAAATTATTGATTTCCACATCTAAAATTAATGTTTTTATTTATGAAGTCCTTTTAACTCTCAGTAGTACAATACATAACTAACTGTGCTTTAACCGACCATTTTATTTTAAAGAATTCTAGAGTCTGAATGAACCCAATTAAATGTGCTCTGTGTGTCTTCTCAGCCTGCCCTTAGCAAGGCTCACAACGTGAGTTCTGTTCTACTTGCTGTCGGGGGAAACCACACAGGAACCCAGAGAATACTGCCTGCTGGAAAAAAAAAAAAAAATAGCTCATTTCTTCATCTAGTCTCTGGCTGTGGCCACACAGAACACAGCATCCGTTTATAGATTCTCCTAATTGGCACCAGGACAATGTCTGGGCTTGCACTTCCTCACTGGCAAATGCAGCTCATTTTTATTTGTGCTCCCCAATAGATTCGGTTACCAATACTTACAGATTTGGATTATGAACAAGTATCTAGACAGTTAAAAGAATTAAAATTTGAAACAGTTCAATAGTCTGGCAGGAAGAGCAAGGGAGGCCCAAACTGCCTTGAAGGAGTATTTTGAGGAAATGAATAAAGCCCATGTTCCTTTTTGAATAATAAAAACTCTCATCCACATACTGACATGACACAGGGATTTTGCTATTAATTGTCACACACAGTAGTTTTATTAGTACCTATTCAAGACTATGGTAATTTAAAAGCACTTGAAATCCCAAGTAGGTATTTTTAAATGAACAAAAATGTTAAAAGCTCTGCATCATCTACTATCTACTACAAATAAAATAAGTCTCAGCTCTTAGTTTTGTAAACCATTCATTTACACATGAGCTGCCTGTATCAGGACCACAGTCAACATTCTCTAAGGCAAAAATGTTTCCTTGCTCTGTCAGATTTTAATGACATGCATTATCTCCTTTACTCATTTTAACTGCTTAATCCATTTAATGTTATAATACATCTTCACTCACACTAGATTCCTATATGATGTCTCATTTAAAAATTGATGATCTTCACTAAAGGTCAACATAAACATATTCCGTAACCTATACTTTTCACACCTAAGTACAGATCAAACAGAAAGACTACACATGTTCACCAGATAACATGCACTATACAAAACATTATGAGGAGCAACAATATTCAAAATAGCACAGAACTTGAAACTACCTAAATGTGCTCAAATCAAGAACAGAATGGATAAAATTACTACATGATGCAAACTGTATCACAACGAACATGAACAATCTACAATATCATGCAACAATATGGAGAAATCTCAAGAATAGATTATTAGACAAGATGTCAGATAGAGACTATAGTGGATATTTTCATTACATAAACTATTAATACCTTATCTTGACTAATATACCAGGTATGAGTAAAATAATTGGGAAACTTTGGCTAATGTAAACATGTATGATTTCCTTTTTATAAAGTACAAAAACAATCACAATTAAATTGTGCTGCTAAAAGCAAAGTAGTAGTCACCCTAAATGGGAGGGTTTAGAAGAGGACATGAGGAGCTTCTGATATTCTACTATTGTCCTAGGGTTTGTCTGGGTGCTGGTCATTCAGATGTGTTCAGTCTGTCAAAGTTCATCAATATGTACAACTAAGATATGTACACACTTTTGTACTGATAATATAGTTCAATAACAATAAAAAAAAAACACCTCAAATTTACATGGATGTTGACTAAGTTGGAAGCTGAATGCCAGTTATATATAGTAAACAAAGTTCTTGATCATAAATATTTACCTGTTTGCTGCTCTTGGCTCCTGACAGGTTTGGCCATGTAACGTGCTCTCATCAAAGAAATGTGAGTAGAAATACACATTCCTTCTAAGCCAAAGTTTAGAAAACTGGTGTGGGGTTTACCACCTCTTTACTCTCTGCCTCAAGACTGTTTCACAAAATGAAGTCTGCATGGAAGGGAGCCATAGCCAACGAGTGCTGAACATGAAATAGGAGCAAAAAAGTATATCTTTCTTGTAGGAAGTCATTGAGACCCTATCTAAATTATCAGGTTTGAATAGAATAGTTGGATAATTTTGAGTACTGTGAACACAAAAAAGGTTATTTATATAATTTCATATATCCTCCCCAGACCTCACCTAAATTTAGTATTTCGGAGTATCTGCCAGACCTCACATAGAGCCTTTGTCTCATGGTCTTTCTTTTTTTTTTTTAATATATTTTTTTTATTTATTTTTATTTTTGACAGAGAGAGAGATACAGAGACAGAGACAGAGACAGAGAGAGAACTGAACTGGGCGAGCTCCCAGTTCAGCATATGGTTCCGCACGGGCCAGGGCTGGGATTCTATCCTCGATCCCCGGTCCCCAGCTCTGCAAAGTGAGCGCTTAACCCACTGAGCCATCCCGGCTTCCCCTCATGGTCTTTCTTAAGTGCTGTCAGAACTTTGTAGGACTCCAGTTATCATTTATCTACATAGAGACGATTAGATCCCCATATTTCATTCAGCTAAAAAATAGGGGAAGCCGGGATGGCTCAGTGGGTTAAGCGCTCACTTTGCAGCACCGGGGACCAAGGATCGAATCCCAGCCCCGGCCTGTGCGGAACCATATGCTGAACTGGGGAGTTCCCCCAGTTCAGTTCTCTCTCTGTCTCTGTCTCTGTCTCTGTATCTCTCTATCTCTGTCAAAAAACTAATAAATAAATAAATAAAACTTAAAAAAAAAAATCTACAACAAATTCTGAACTTCCCCAGGGAGTCGATCACCACATAATTATCTTTTCTTTCTTTTTAAATTCTTATTAAATGTATTGGGGTGATGATGATTAATAAAATTATATAAGTTCAAGTATACAGTTCTATAATATATCATCTGTATACTGCATTGTGTACTCTCCACCCAAAGTCATATCTCCATCCATCAACATAATTTGACCTCCTTTACTCTTTTCCATCTCCCTCTTTTCCTCTTCCCCTCTAGTAACCACTAAATTATCATCTGTGTCTATGAGTATTTGTCTTGTTCATTTGTTGCTCTCAGTTTCATATCCATAATTATCTTTGCTGAAAACAACTTTTGATATTGAAGGACTTATACACCAGTAGCTATTTCTGTGCTAAGTGGCCTTTGTGACCATAGCAGTTTTATAGAAGAGAAATAATTGAGGCAGGACAGCTTAATCAGATTTTTTTTCTTCCAAAACCTGGAAATCTAAATGAAAGAAATTGGGAGCCTTTAAAAACGCATTATAGAAATAAAAATGCTCTTAAAAAAATTACATGAAACCCTCAAGTTTGGGTTACAAGCTACCCCAATACCTCTTTTTCTTGGTAGCCAGAGAGGTATAGTGAAAAAGCAAGAGAAGACTTAGAAATGCTAAACATCATCAAAATCATTTTTTTTTTCCTCTGTAGAAATCATGGATAAGAGAATATTAAGACATGCTATAAATTAGGATAATACACAAATCTCATACCTGACAAAGGACTTATATCCAGATTATATAAAATAACTCTCAAATATCAACACTAATAAAATATGTAATTTAAAAATGGGCAAAAGAAATGAGTAGACATTTCACAGAATAGGATATATGAATGGAAACCAAACACAGGAAATTGTTAACCATTAAGGATATGCAAATTAACACCACAATAATATGCAACTATACACATATTAGAATGATTAAAATAAGAAATACTGGTAATACCAAGTGTTGGCAAAGATGTGTAACAATTAGAACTCAATATATTACTGGTGGAAATGTAAAATAGTATAGTGACTCTGGAAAACAGTTCAGCCATTTTTTTCTAAAATTAAATATGACCAAGCAATCCCACTCTTAGGTTTTTACCTAAGAGAAATAAAACCATATCCCCACACAAATATTTATATATGTATGTTTATGGCTGGTTTATTCATAATCTTCAATGACTGGAAACCTAAATGCTATTTACCAGGTGAATGCATAAACAAACTGTAGTATATTCCCCTTCAATGGAATACTGCTATGCAGCAATAAAGAGGAGCGAACTATTAATACACACTACCTGTATTAATCTCAATGGCAATGCTGAGAGAAAGAAACCACTGGTCTCAAAAGTCACATACAATAGAATTTCATGCATATGATATTCACAAAAAGATAAAACTATAGGGACAGAAAACAGTTCGGTGGATGCCAGTGGTTAAAGGTGGTAGAAAGGTTTGTCTACAAAGAGATAACATGAGCAATTTTTTTTGGGGGGTGGGGGGTAGTAATGGAACCGTTCTTTTATCCTGACTATAGTTGTGACTATAGAAATCTAGTCATGTTAAAATTAACAGAATTCTATACTCCACCCCTAAAAGTCAATTCTATTATATGTTAATTTAAAAATATATAATAATGACATTTATAAGGAAACACAAAGGCTTTTTAAGAAACTATTTCCATGCTAGCATTACTTTACTTTCTGATTCTCATTATAGCTTGAGTATTATTTCTCTGATAATATCTTATTTACTAGAAAATCTTTTTAAAAGACATAGAAACAAAACACAAGAAACAGGCATGCAGGTATGGCTCAAAGGGTTGAGCGCTTGCTTTGTAGACTGAGAGTCCGAGAATCAAATCTCGGTCCTGGCCTGTGCGGACCCATATTCTGAACTAGGGTGTACCCCCAGTTCAGGTCTTGCCAGGGCCCTTGCATGTGGCCCCCCACCTGGTTCCTGCCCTGTGCAGCCCCGCGCCCACCTGTGGAGTGAAACTATATAAAAAACTAATGATGTACAACTATGGAGACCACTCTGAGCTTACCCTCCTTCTCTCTGTCTCTCTCTGTTTGTTTCTCTCTGTCAAAAAAAAAAAAAAAAGAAAGAAAGAAAGAAAAGAAACAGTACTTTTTCTTTTCTGAATGTACATTTAATTTATTGTGGATGACAGAATGCTTTATAATAAGGCAACTTTTTTTATAGTTCATATTCACTACATTCTTTTTAATTGTTAAATTTATTGGGGTGACATTGGTCAGTAAACGTTACCTAGGCTCCAGGTTTGCCATTCTACATTACATTTTCTATGTATTCTGTACAGCAAAAGAAACATCATGAAATAAAGAGGCAACCAACCCAATTGGAGATAATATTTGCAAACAATGCCATAAGGGGCTAATATCTAAAATTTATAAAGAACTTATAGAACTCAACAACAAAAAAACAGTCCAATTGAAAAATGGGTAGATGACCTTAACAGACACTTCTCTCATGAAGACATACAAATGGCCAAAAGATACATGAAAAGATGCTCAACTTCACTAGCTATTAGGGAGATGCAAATAAAACCACAATGAGATACCACCTCACACTTGTTAGAATGGCTATAATCAACAAGATAAGAAATAACAAGTGTTGGAGAGGCTGTTGAGAAGAAGGAACCCTCAAACACTGCTGGTAGGAATGTAAATTGCTACAACCACCATGAAAGGCTGTATGGAAATTCCCCAAAATATTAATAATAGAATTACCATATAACCCAACAATCCCTCTTCTGAGTATCTACCGAAAAAACTTGAAAACCTTAGTTCTCAAATATATATATATACCCCAGTGTTCATCGTAGTGTTCACGGTGGCCAAGTCATGGAAATAAAGTGTCCTTTGATAGATGATTGGATAAAGAAGTTGTGGTATATTGACACAATGGAATACTAGTCAGTGATAAGAAAAGATGAAATACAGCCATTTGTGACAACATAGATGGACCTTGAGATCATTGAGTAAGATAAATCAGGAAAAATTAAGAATCATATGACGTCTCTTATATGTGGAATATAAAACTGAAAGTAACAAAGAAAGAAAAACCCAGTATGGGAAGCCGGGATGGCTCAGTGAGTTAAGTGCTCACTTGCAGCCCCTGGGTATGAGGATCAAATCCCAACTCGTCCCATGCGGACCCATATGCTGAACTGGGTTGTGCTTCCCATGCGGGAGGTCCCCAGTTCAGTTTTCACCCCCTGTTTCAGCCCCTGAATTGAGGGGACGTGCCTCCCATGCAGGAGGCCCTGAGCCCAGTTCCTGCCTTGTGCAACCCCTGCCCACCTGTGTGGAATGAAACCATGTGGAAAACGGATGACGTACAACTATGGAGACTGCTCTGGGCCCTCCCTCCTCTCTCTGTCTCTCTCTGTCTCTCTGTCAAAAACAATAAAATAAATAAGTAAATCAATAAACAAACAAACGAACAAACCTCATGGGCACAGTCAATAGTTTAGTGGTTACCTGAGGGTAAATGGGTGGTGGGGGGGAGCATCATATATATGGTGATAGAAAGAGAACTGACTGAGTGCAGAAATTTTTCTATATAACTATTAAAAATTTGTAACACATTGTACAAAATATTTAATACAAAATTAGTTATCAAATTAATCAGTAAGTCTATATGGGCACAAACTGAAATGACTGAATCCCCAGCTGAGCTTGTTAAAAATTAAGAAATAATCATGAGAATAAACAGAAGATATCCAAATAAATTGAACAAGGGATTGGTTTTGTTCCTACCTTTATGGTCATTTACTTTAATCATTTGAATGGATGTGTTTCCTAGATGAACAAGGACTTATAATAAATCATAAATAAATAAACTTTGTCAATTTTTCCCAAAATGAGGCTGATGAGTAAGATCTTGGTCTTTTTGGACAATTAATTGGTTTTGCATTTTAAAGGATCTGGTGTTCAGTTTCTCCCAGAGTGTGTTTAAAAACAGCTCAAATGCTTGAATTTCATGAGGAAAATCACCACCACAAGAAAAACCATACTGGCTGTTAAACTGAGGTGACCTTTTCAAAAAGTCGAAATGGTCAGCCCAATTTCATGTGCTTAACAGTGTTGAATTAAGACAGGAATCATTGGCCTGGGCAATCTGAAAATCTGTATTTGAAGAAATCCAATAACAAATTGGATAATCTGTGGTAAATTATGAAAAATGTTAGGGTCTTAATTTACTCATTTATAAAACAAAGTGTTTGGATAAGCTATATAGTTCTAATTTTAACTATATTCCATCTGTGTGTTAGCATGTGTATGTGCACATGTTTGTGTGTGTGCTGTGTATGTGGGGACCAACTTCAGGTCAGAGGGCTCAGGAATCTACCTTTGTAATAAGCAGCTCTAAGGATGTTGAGCCAGATAGTCCTTAGATCACACTTTGAGAAACACTAGTCTAGACTAAGGGTCCCTTCCACCTACAGCTCTAATTCCCTATGATTTAATGTTCTTCTTGGCTCATTAGCAGTACAGACCAGGCTATTAGACTTATCCTCTTTCATACCAGAAAGGCAAATAAATTACTAAGGTTTCCCTTAGATCTGTGTTTTCTGTGAATAATACAGATAACCTCAGACAGCCCAGGGAGAGCTTACTTTTCAAAACTGCTGTCAAATGGGGTATCTTCTACTCTGTAGGCTCACCTTCCCTATAATTTTTGTAATTTAAACAGGCCTCATAAACCACAATTGATCTTAAAGGAGTCACCTTTTAGATCATCTCAAAAAAATTTAAACTCCTAAGTGCAAAATAAAATACAATATACATGAAAATCTAATGATATTCTTAGAATAAAATTGTACTTAGGCAAACTAAAAAGCCTACCAAAGAAAATTACTTGACCTTTACTTTCATTTTCTAATATAATTCTACCCTGTTGTTTTTCAAGTATAAAGAGAAAAATTACAGTTAAAATATTTTAATATTTAGTTAAGGGAATTCTATTAGTTACAATAGAAGGTTTTAATTTTATTAAAGAAGTATATTTCTATTAGCTTAATCTTACCCTGTGACTTTAAAAATGCAAATGTTTCCAATAATAATAATTGGCATGCTAGCAGATGATATTTGCTTTGAGAATATTAAAGTTCTCTAAAAAAATATGAGTATGCATATTCAAAACTAAACTCAGAGATAATTGCATTACTCCTAGATGGATAATAAATATCCAGAAATAAAAATAATCTTTAAATGCTGGAAAAATCAACTTAATTACATTCATTTATGATGGCCAAGTACATACAGTCTGGAAGAAACCTGAAACAGAGAGCTGATACCTGACATTCTAGTGAAAATCAGATTGAGGTTAGTAGGTTTGAATCCAGGCTCTTTTCCTTATAAAAATATGTTGTTTTAAATAAGGACCACGTTTTTCCATGTATAAGATGACCCCATGTATAAGACGGCCCCGTGTATAAGTTGGCCCCATGTATAAGATGACACCGATTTTTGGTCTAACAATTTTAGACAAAAGTATCATCTTACACATGAAAAAATACAGTAATTTAAGTTTACTGATCCCCATTTTTTTTTATCTATAAACAAGAACAACTTTGGGCACATCACCAAATCTCTCAGTGTTTATTCCTCAAATTAAATGAGGGTAGAGACCTTCTAAGGTGTGGTGATTTAAAATTTCAACATTCTCTTCACACACACTAAATGTGAAAACAATAGTATGTTACTATCAGTTACTGTAAACTCTAAAATGAATTGCCTAGTTCCAGTTTTGGAAATTAATATAAAAAACTGGCACATTTTTGTTGTAGTTATTCATAACAGAGAAGGTTTAATTATTTATTTTTAATCTTTTTCTGATTTTCCTTCAATAATCTTCTGCAACCTTGGTCTAAGTTATACACTTCAGGATCCTCTAGAGTTCTATATCCTTGATATATGTAAAATGTTTAAGTCAGGAAAGCATCATGATAAGAAAGGATCATGGTAAGAAACATTTCTGAACCTATGTAACTTTTACCAACCAATGTCACCCCAACAAATTTAAGAATTAATAAAAAACAACTTTGTTATAGATAAAAGCAAGGAAAAAAAACAAAAAAAGAGAGACAAACATTTTTGAAACAGATATTAACTGTGGCAATATCTATCACCACTTGTTTTAAATAAATTTGAAAAATGAGATATAACTGAAATAAGTTACTTGGAATAATATTTCAAAATCAAGATCCTGATCACATTGTCATGTCTGGGTTTTCAATTCAAAAGTACAAACCCTGACAATACCTGGCATAACTTCATCCCCTCACCTATACTTTGCTCTGTAAAAAGAAATCTACACTAATTGTCATTGCATTCCCAGGGAAAACTACAATGACCACTATTTAATACTCCTAGGTGTTAATTTTCCATAACTGATGAATGACCAAAGAACTATGTTCAGTAGTCCTCTTCATCTGCAGGGGATATGTTCCAAGATACCCAATAGATACTGGAAATCTCAGATAGTACTGAAGCGTATATATGCTGTTTTCTCCTATACATACACATAATTTATGACTTCTCTTTGGCATATATGAATTACACTATCACTATTCTTGTGCTTCAGGGCCACTATTAAGTAAATTAGGATTACTTAAACACAAACATTGCAATATCCCAATGAAAGATTTGAAAACAAGGACAGCTACTAAGTGACTAATGGGTGGGTAGTGTACAAGGTCTGATAATTAAGTTCATGAACTCAACCTAGAAAAAAATGCTACATATCTCACTGCTAAATATGACTATAGTCACCTTCAAAGTACTACCATCAGCACCTAGTTCACCCTTCAAAGCATGTAAAAAGCATGGTATTTTGCTGGACTGAACTTGTCCATGATGGGTAAGAAGTAGCACTTGGGGAGAATTTTACTATGCAGTGGTTATGCTACCATGTTTCCCCGAAAGTAAGACATCCCCTGAAAATAAGACCTACTTACAGTTTTGCCTCTCGCTGAAATACATATAAGGCATCCCCCCCCCACCCCAAAATAAGACCTAGTGCATCTTTGGGAGCAAAAATTAATATAAGACACTGTCTTATTTTCAGGGAAACAGGGTATAAGACACTGTCTTATTTTCGGGGGAACAGGGTAGATTGCTTTATTCAACTTGGATTTTGAGAGTTGTATTTAAATCAGCATCGGAAAGTATGTAGCTTGATGCCAACTTTACTATTAAGGAATTTCTCAGCACAGTCATTTATCTAAATATTACAGGGATATAAAATATGAGTTGGCATTCTGAATATTTATAGCTCATTTTGTTCAATTAACTAGCTGCTCTAAAAATTTAACAACAAAAAATAATCAGCAAAATGCCTTCCTCTACTATGGAGTGTGCTAGTTACCTTCACTTTTGGTGAAGACTTTCAGAACCCTTTTCTCCTACTTGTGAAAAAAAATAATTTTTCATAAAAGTATGCAATCAAGCATGCATACTCAACTTCCAAGTGCTCATAAAAAATAATCCTACTTTATATTTTCAATGGGATTTTGCTTATTGTATATGGATATTGATTTTTATGTATTATGCTATCTTATAAAGCTGAGGTTAGGTCAAATGTTTATTTTTCCAATTCTTTGTTTATTTACATAGTCATCTCTGAGATGTATTAAAAATATTTTAAAACCTCAAGCTTTGGGAAATTTATATAATTGACTATCACAATAATACCAAGTATATTTAGAACAAACACGTTATTTATAACATACCGTATTTTCCGGCATATAAGACGACCGGGCGTATAAGACGACCCCCTAATTTTACAGTTAAAACATAGGTTTAGGCCTATATTCGCTGTATAAGACTACCCCCCACTTCCGAGGCTGTAGTCTTATACAGAGAATATAGGCCTAAACCTGTTTTAACTGTAAAATTAGGGGGTCGTCTTATATGTCCGGTTGTCTTATACGCCGGAAAATACGGTATTTCTTTTATTTCACAAGGCATTTTTAGGTAGGTCAGTTCTTAGAAATCATTTTCACAAATCAAGAAATCTAAGAATTCCTCTTCATTTTAAAAGCTAAACCAGGATGCTGGGATAGCTCAACAGGTTGAGCACTCACCTTGCAACCACGATATCCGAGAATTGATTCCTGCCCCCAGCCCCTGCAAACCCATATGCTCAACTGTGGTGCAACTGGTAACCGCTGGGATGGCAGTGGAAGGTTCTCATATCCCATGCAGGAAGCCCCCAGTTTAGTTCCCACCTTGAAAGGCCTCACATCCACCTGTGCAGAATGAAACTACAACACAATTAATGATGTACAACTATGGAGACTGCTCTGGGCACTTCTCTCTCCTCTCTCTCTCTCTCTCTCTCTCTCTCTCTCTCTCTCTCTCTCATAAAATTCTTTTAAAAAAAATGTACTTAAAAATGAATTCAATTAATTAGATGACAAGCGCCAGAAATATAGCACCATTTCTAGATACTTACGTAAATTGATCCCATTGCCTGATTATGTACATGCAATGGTAAGATGTTTTATAAATGTGTTTTAAGTGGTCTATTGATCAGGGATGAATTTCAGCAACATTGAGAAAGAAAGCAGCATGTTGATGAAAGATAACAATCTTATGCCTTTAAAAATTTCTTGTTGAATTATGTATTTTGTGGACTATGACTGCATAACTGATTTACAGAGATGAGCTGAGTGAGATAGAGTGGTGTGAGAAAGACCTTACTCTCATGACTCACATGATTTTCTACTTGACATTCTTTCTGCTCCCCTTCCCCTTGCCACTCCTATTTTAAAAATATTGGGGAAGCGGGAATGGCTCAGCAGGTTAATTACTCACTTTGCAGCCCCAGAGCCCGAGGATCAAATCCCAGCCCCGGCCCAGGCAGACCCATATGATGAACTGGGCTGTGCCCTCAGTTCAGTTCTTGCCGGGGCCTATCCAGGAGGTTCCCAGCCCAGTTCTTGCCCTGTGCAGCCCCAAGCCCATCTATGAAATGAAACTATGTGGAAAACTAATGCTGTCAACTATGGAGGCTGCTCTGGGCCCTCCTCCTTCTCTCTGTCTCTGTCTGTCTCAGACAGATATTTATTTAAATATTTATTTAAATATTTATTTAAATAAAATAAATATTTAAAAATATATATAAAGATTTCAGGGAATCAGATTCTTAACATGGACAAAATACACTAAACCCACTGAAACAAATGACTGGTTGTCAGGAGGGCCATTCATTTGAAGTTGCAAGTAAGAACAATGACAATGACAATGACAAAGCAAAAATAAACAGGTGCTCAAAATATAATTTTAGGAGAAAAGATAGTGGAATGATCTTTGATTAGAACACTCACACATTGTCAAAATACATGTTATTCTCCTCAATTTTATTATAATACTAAAGAAAGGGAAACAGAAATAAATTAAGTTAACAATCTGTCAGATTCTCTGGTAACAAGAATCCAGGAGCATACTGCTATTAAGGACATGCCCCTTATATATCAGAGAGTAACAGGCCTTTCAGAGCAAAATGTGTTAGCTATGTCCAGTGGAGAGCTGAGCCCAGCAGCTTCTGTCAACAGCTTCCTAAGCCTCACTGAAGATGTTAAAGATGCTAATGGATTTGCACAACTCTTTTGGCCACATGTCTTCTGGAGGTATGAAACAAAATCAAATTTGATTAGACTGATACCAGAAAATTATTAAAATTATAAGGAAAACACAAATTAAGATAAGCAATTTATTCTAACACCTTGAAAAATACGCAACCTATTATGTGGGTTTTACTGGCAATTTGTTAGGCTCTATACCTGAAAGCAATTAGCCCTAGTAGTGAAGACTTAAATCAATATTATTTCTGAATATTTTCTATGATAATAACTGAGTAAAAAGGTAAGAAATAACTATGATATTTGAGATGCATGCAATAATATTTTTGCATAAATCAGGAAAAAAGATAAGAGTATGTTAAACAGACTTAAGTGGTTCAATTGTGCTGATATTTATAAAAATGTAATGATTTTAAAAATTCAGTTTTATTAAGAAATACAAAAAATCTGTTTAAACACCTTTTTAGAAGTATACATAAAAATATCTAAAAATGAATTCATTGTAATCCATACTGAATTCATTTCTTTTCATTTCTTTCAATTACAATTGCTTTGTAATTCTGTTTCCAATCCTACAATATTCTATATTGCTGTCCTCATAAAACCAATGCCTGCATGAAACACAGCTAAAAATTACCACAATCTACATTAGTCTTAAGCAACAGTGAAGAACAAATAGCTGAAAAGAGTTGCTCAAATTTTATTAAATGTTTCATCGTCTACTACATGCTGCCTGGTTCAATATAAATACGAAAATTTAACTTTAGTCTTCCTAAATCATATTTATTTTCAATGATTTTAGTTTAGGCATTAATATAAAAAATATTATAAACAAAGTAAAAAAATATGTATATAAATCATGAAAATCTATTTTCTATAATAATCCATAAGATCTTTGTTTTTAGATGGTGAAAGATAGAAGGAATAGATATGGTTTTAAAGAACATTTTTGGAATATCTCAAGGTAATACATGACTTAAAAAAAAAATTATCTCATTTTTGAAAGAAGGTGAGAGCAAGAAAGAGAGAGAGAAGTGGGGAGGGCCCAGAGCAGTCTCCATAGTTGTACATCATTAGTGGTGACATCGTTTCATTCCAAACAGGCGGATGTTGGGCCATGTGAGTGGGGGACAGATCCACGGGCCTTCCAAACGAGAGGTTGCAAACCCAACCTGGCAGTTGTCAGTTACACCACAGTCAGCATTAGGATTTGCACAGGCTTTGGACAAAAATCAAACCCCAGAACTCACGATTTTGAGGCAAGTGCTCAACAGCTGAGCTACCCTGGAATTCCCATGATTTTTTTTTTTTTTTTTAACTGAACTGGAGGCCTCACCACATTCGAGAAGCACACCCCAGTTCAGCAAATGGGTCCGCACAGGCCGGGGCCGGGATTTGATCCTCAGTCCCCAGGGCTTCAAAGCGAGCGCTTAACCCGCTGAGCTATCCCGGCTTCCCCCCCATGATTTTTTAAAGTTATCATTAAATCTCCTTGATATTACTTAGAAGTATAGCCAGGTAGAACTGAAAGGAGTTATTATGGGTTGAATTGTGTGTCTCTCACTGCCTACACCGCCACCCCCACCAAAAAAAAAAATGTATGTTGTAGTACTAATCCTCAGTACTCCCGAATGTGGACTCACTCGGAAACAGAGTTTTTGCAGTGGTAATCGAGTTAAAATGAAATCACTGGGTGGGCCCTGATTTAATATGACTGGTATTCCTACCAAAACAGGGAAATTTTAGACAGAAGTAGATACACATAGAAAAGATGATGTGAAGACATACAGTTGGAAAGACAGCCATGTGACTACAGTGATGCCTCCATAACAAAGAAATGCCAAGTGTTGGCAGAAAACACTAGAAGCTAGAGGAAGAAAAAAATGATTCCCCGCCTCCCACCCCCCAACCAGGGAGAACATGGCCCTACCCATACTCTGATTTCAAAGTTCTAGCCTACAAAACTGTGAGGCAACAAATCTATTTTGTTTAGGCCACCCACATTTTGGTACATCAATACTGCAGAATTAGGAAGCAAATACAGGATTCTTACAAAACTTAAGATCACGTAAGTTAAAAGCCTGATATAGAAAATGAAGTGTCCAGGTGCCTAAGACCCCACAGCTACTTTAGGCAGAACTCTAGAAACAAAAGTCTGGGTTTTTGTTGCTTTTGTTACTGTTTTATTACAAATTTAGGACACCTATTCCCTCCCTGAAGAATGACGGATTTGTCAATTTTAAATTATATCAAAAGTGCATTACTTTAAGCTATTTTATTTAGAAACTTTTGTTAAAACTAAAATATTAGTACTATATTTCCCTTTCAATTCTTTCTAAGTTGCCAAGCTTTTATTTGTAAAGCTATTTCTTTTTTATTTTAACCATCAAAATAAAACTGAGACTTCTTCTTAATCCATTTTATACATGATTTTTATCAAATCACACATTTGTTATTATAAGAAAGTGATGAAACATTTTAAAATTATAAAATTTTACAACAAAATCAAGGAGAAATGAAAGTATCATGGAAGGCTAACCGGTTTTTAGTTATATAATATGTTGCAGTAATATTCAAATTATAAAAACTCTTCCTGAGTTACCAATCTTACAAGTACCTATAGACATTATAAAACACTGTTTTTATTTCACTTATAAGAATCATCAGTTCTTCTAACTAATTTGGAAGACTCATAAAGGCAGAGAAACAACTTTTGTGCATATTTGCATCTCTAACCTCTAGAACTATGCCCAACACAAAATTGAGTCCTCATAGTAAATAAAAACATCCACAGAGCAAGTATTTATTTAGCAGTTACTATGTGTTAAGCATTTCTCTATAGGCTGAGAATAGAGTAATAAAAAACATGTACAAAAATCTCTGCTATTATTCAGCTTAGCGTTCTACTAAAAGACAGATAAATTATATGGTATATTGGAAGGTGATTGGTACTAAAGAGAAAAAATGAGTCAGGGAGCAAAGACTAGAGAATACTGAAAGTTGCTGACATTTTTTTAATTAGGGTGCTAAAGGAAGGCTGCAGGATTTTAAATGATATTTGATACTATAACAAAGACTTAAAGAATGAATGTTTGAGCTGTGCTATAAGCTTTAAGACCTATTTGCATCTTTTCATTGCCAGGAAATAGGATGACACTGCTTCCCAGTTTGCCTAGGATGGTCCTAGTTTATATGCCTCTTATTATAGTACAACTATTAGTAGCTCACCCTTTAACTCTTACTGGTGACCCAGAATAAATGATAAATTATATCGTCACACTATTTAAATTATTATCTCTACATACTATGTATCAACATTTGTTAAATGAATGAGTATAAAAAAGAGTATCTCACACTCATGGATCATTTTTATTTTGGTCAAACTATGTAACCTTGTGTTAGAAATATTGCCATCAATCCCCAGACTTGAGACCAAGATTGATAATGGAAGAAACTTTTCATAACCTTAGGGGAAATGCTCAAAAATATGATTAACATTAACAATAACAATTTTCTCTCACTATGTAAGTTTTATTTACTATCCTCCTTGTCTTTCATTTCACGGCTGAGACCAACATCTTTATAGAGGTCCAGATGGTGCAGAGAGATTATCACAATGAAAGGTAGCTCACGCTGAGGGCCTAAAGGAAGAACAAATCATGGCTTGCCTAAAAGACCAATTTCAATTACATACTTAGTATGTTTTTATCAGATGGAGCACTCGCTCTGTGCCTTGTGCCCCTTTTGATAATATGTGAGTAGATAAGTAGTTGTGCACTAAAAAGTGATAACATGTGCAATTCAAAGTATCCCTCTTATAAGTAAGCTCCCTCACATCCATTTTGGAAGTGGGGGATTCATCAAAAGTGATTAATTGTACCAAAAGCCCACATTAATTCTCTGTGAGTGTATCTTAGAAAAAAGACTTCAGGGTTCTTTGCTACCAGAGAAAATGTTAAGGCATTCCATGTTTGTCAGGCTGGCCCACCCAATTTGTATAAGTACACTGTCAGAAGAGAAAGACTTCACTTCAGATGTGCAGTTTCCTCCCTCCACCCCATTCCAGATTCAGGAAGAACAGCTAATTAGAACTGGAGTTAGTTTTCAGAGTCTGCATAAATTCAGCCCTGTCAACTTTGCCTCGGCCCCTCTGCAAAGTGGAAAACAGTGTTCCACATACCATGCTAATGTATAAATAACTTCTATGCTCATTTAGCCATTTCAGCACATCCAAAAAAATGACATTATGAATGAGCTACATTACCTAGAGGAAACAGGCAGTCTAAATGTGGGCTTCTACACAACTTAATATGCATCTAATGTACAACTTAAGCAGTATCTTGCACACTAAGTGACAGGCAATTTATCTCCATACATCAATATGTGTCACGGATATGACACAACTTTATTGTTGAAGAAATTTGAAATTTCCAGCCATAACTACATTTTCCTATTTCCATTTATTAGCAAGCTACTTGTAGAAATCAAATTAATTGCTACATTCATGCCTTCGCTTTCCTCCATTTAATTAATTTTGTTTAAGCTTTTCCAATCCTTTATTGGACTCAAACCAAGCAAAAGGCCATTGCCTAAAAGTGACAATGTTACATATGTGTCTGTATAAGTGCATATTTTGTCATTGCTAAAACCCCTCTATTTCTGTTATGTAAACGATCTACGTTAGTCACAGAACATTTACCTCAATTTAAAATCCGTTATTTAGAGTGCTTGTTTTCTGGGAAGACAAATGTCAACAGTTTTTGAAAACTAAGCACTGCTTATTATTTAGCTGGCAGTTAAAAAATAGGCACATCTAACATTTTTTGTTATTTCTTTGAAAAGATATCCAGTAATTCTTGTATCCCAAAGAGTTTTTTGGGGAAATTGCCACAGTTTATTTCATACAGTCTTCATGTTTTTGCCATATTCTTAGCACCCATTCCCTGAACTGTGTTGCATAGCTATTTATTATCCTTAGAATGAATATATTTGGTATTTAACTTAATAAAGAATATTCCAATTGATGAATAATTTGTGGAAGAAACAAAGTCTTTGATGTTTGGACATAGCTAAGTCTTATTGACCAAAATTAGTTTACGTTAACCAATAAACATAATTATATGCAAATAAATATTTCATTGTGACCACACAATATCAAAAAACTAAATTGGCTGAAATTTTCTGTTTTATTTATTTATTTATTTATTTATTTATTTATTTATTTTCTAGTCTCAACTGGACCCCATTTCCTCTTACAGTAGTCATTTGGATCTATTGCCCTGCTTCTTTCTGGGCATTTCAGCTGTGAGTGGACAGGTTGCTTATCACCAGTAGAACTGCTCACCAATTCACCTTTCATGAAATTATCACCTGCCACTTGGCGTTGCCATATTTATCCCCTTCAAATAGCTTTCTATGAACAATCTGATTGAGATTGTAGATAGGATAGTATTGTTATACCATATCTGGGAATGGTGAAGGGACAAAGGAGAAACATTATTATAACAATTGAAGATGTGTAACTCCCAGGCAAATTCTTAAATTGTCTGTATAGAATATAATATAACTCTGAATAAGTCATATGTTGTATAATGTCTTAGCATCTATAATTTTGACTCCATATTAAACTAAAGAATGTTGAATAAGTGAGTACCAAAACTGTGTGGAGATTCTGGTAAAAATTATAGTAGAGAATAAACACAACATGACGTCAGGGGGTCAGCAATAGAAACATCTGCTTCAATGTCTAAATATTGATTCATTTGGTCCCTGGAAAGCAACCTGTTGCAAATTTGGGTAGTGTGGTCATTTTGTCTGTAGGTAATTAATTGGTACAAACTACTGATTAGAAAAATAAATTATGAAGATGCCCGCCAAAGTGGTTGACCTCTAAATGTTCAAAAAATTACTCTCCATGGAACCCCTCCAAGTACCACATTGCTTTTCTGAAGTAAGACTGATATCTTCATGACAAACTTTCATGTTGGTAAATATTCCTTTCTGCTAGCAAAGCTTGGGTTTGAAAATAGTAACTGTTCAGTTCTTAGGATGATACAAGTAGTTTCTGTTAGAAGAACTTCATGTTGATTCTTGTCCCTTTGGCATTTATTAGAGAGATATCAAATTTACACAAGTCTGGAAGTAGTGAAGGTAAAATCTATGTGTATAGCGCTCATTATCTCTAAAGAAAAAGAAACAGATCTTTGTGACAAGAGCCTGGGTAGAAGCTCTGTGGAGGGCGCCTACTAGCTCGGATATGACACCCATGCTGAGGCCTTGGGCCCACAACCAGGAAACCAGATCATTCAAGCTAATGGTTCCCTGGAACCATTACTATCACTCTTTTACAAATCATCAACTCCTTTAATTAAAACAAGTTTCTCCCAATGGAGGCTTATCAAAAATGTTAAAAGTATCATGTAGATTGAAGCCTTAATATAAGGCTTACTATTTTTTCAGTATGTTAAGTTCTTGTTTCAGGAATTTGAGTTTTCCTACCTCGTAGAAAAAAACAGTTGGAACATAAAACATGAGAAAATAATTGAGAAAATGTTTCAATTTTGAACTCAAGACAGAGGTACAGCCCTTCTTCAGAAGGACTTTAGACTTCTCATTATCTATTGTAGAACTGCCCCACTTGCCTTTTATCTCATTACGCTGATAATGGCTGGAAGACCCTGCAGTGTTAATTCCCATTGAGAACTGAAACTGGCTATTCTCTACCTAGTTTACTATTGACATTAACATGAATTTACTATTCTATTTCCTCATTAGCATAACAGATATTCTAGGGGACTCATGTCCCAGCAAACCACTTGATTGTAAATTACAAGAAATTTCCAAAAGACTTATCCAGTGTTCCATAGAAGTGTCAAGATACACTTAAAGTCCTAAGACTCTTCTAAACTCCTTTCTTCAAAATCCTTACAATGCTGTTTCTACCAGTCCTAAACTGTTACATGATTATCTTTACCCATTTTCAATTAAGTCCCTACATTAAAAGTCCCACCTTAAACCAAACTTTTAATTCTCACTTTATTGTGACTTTTTCTAAATTTCTCTGAGACCTTGTGATAGCCCTGTCTAGGTGGTTTCCTTAGCATAGTGTAACATAGTCGGCTTTGTCTTATCGACAGATTTTGTTCATGGTATTTGGGGAACAGACATTCCACACCACCCATTTCTTTTGAAATAGAGAAGTGTGCACAGTTTAGTGGGAGAAGACTCTTCTACTAAAAGTAGAAACCATGGTATTAGAATATGTCTTGAAGAACATTTAACCTCTGATTGTAGATCTTCTCACGTTTCCCTGGGTTTCAGAATAGAAGATATATTACTCCTCACACAATAAAAGTGTGAACAGAGTGCCCTGGGTCAGAGGAAGCATCTTGGAAAGGGAACTGAAATGAGAACTGCCTAGAAAACATATTCACTGAGTAGCATGGTTTAGTGTTCTTCAACTAATCCCTGAATTATAACAATTGCCTTTGGGAACAGGACAGTCCTATAGTTTGTACGCAGCTGGGGGTCATTTTACATAGTATCCTTATCCCTAGGAGGACCAAGCCACACTATAATGATAATAACTACAATTTATCAAACACTTACTATTTATTGCTGATTATAAACCAGGCAATTAAAATATATTATCGCTCTTAATCTTCATATCACTTTGACATGGTGAAAATGCAATCATCACTTTCCAAAAGATAAAGTAATTTGAATAGATTAAGAAACTTCCTTGAATATCCAATTAAAAATTCTTCCATCTAAAACACCCACTAGTAAGACACAAAGGTTTATTATGTTTGTGGTATTTTTCACTATCTGGAATAACCTTGTTCATTTGATTGTTGAATTGTTATTTCTCTGCCTCCCCATCATATATTTAAACTTCAGGAGATTAGGGACCTTGCCACTTATTATCCACTATATTATTATTGCCTAAAATGGTCCCTAGGCTATAGTAGATGGTCAATAAATATTAAATAAATGTGATAGCAGATTGCACCTAGGTAAGGCTGAAATATAAGTTTGAAAAATTCCCTTAAGTAATTCCGATATGCACATGCCTCTCTCCTTCATAGGCATATCTGGTAAAAATACGCTGGCAACAATTGAAAGGAAAATAAAGGCTTTTTTGTATTTTCAAAAAAAGAAAATGAAAACAATTCATATGAAATATCCCTTTGAATGACAAAAGTGATGACTCTTTAGCAACAGCACAGCCCATTTAGCTACAATCAACTGCTAATAGCATGTTTCAGTATTGCTGACTGGTTTTTAGAGATTACCATCTCAGCGCTGTTTTTCCACATTAAGATGTCTTTTCTAGCATCCAAACAGGAGATGATTAGTTGTGGGGATGGGGAGGTAGAAGAGATCTGAAAAGATTACTTAAATAAAAAATTCCATATATTTAGTCAGTAATTCCATACTTTTTTTTTGTTTGTTTTTTTTCAGAACCACAGGTGGCCTCTACACACAACCATCGGGTTGTTTTCTGTTTTGTTTTATTTTTACAAGCAACAAGAAAACTTGCAGGTTCTTAATGAAGTCTCAATAACTGAAGCTGTTACAGATCTGTCTTGAATTAGTATTCCCAAAATGTCAGCCTTGAGGCCTGAAAAGAAGGAATATTCCTCACTCAAATCAATTTGCACATTTAAATCCATCTTATTGCACTAGCCAGTTATTGACTCCTGGTCTACAAGCAAGAAAAACATTTTGTTTGTGCTTTGAGAAAAGGTAAGAGAGAGACAGAGAGAGAAGAGAGACAGACAGACAGAGATAGAGACAGAGAAAAGGAGAGAGAAGCGGGGAGGGCCCATAGCAGTCTCCATAGTTGTTGTTACTAGTTGTGACACGGTTTCATTCCACATGGGTGAATGTGGGGCGACACAGGATGGGAACCAAACCAGGGTCCTTCTGCATGGGAGGTGAGACCCTTCGTTGCCATCCCAGTAATTACAGTTGTATCTCAGTTAGCATATGGGCCTGCAGGGGCCTAGGCCAGGACAAAGAATGGGGCTGGATCCCCAGACCTCAGTTACAAGGAAAGTATTCAACGTGCTGAGCTATCCTGGCATCCCTTTTCTTGCTTTTAAGATGTGAATCTTATAGTATATTTAGATAATGCTATTGTATTTGTCTTAATATTGCTAAGATATCTCTGTCCCCTTTAAAAAACTCATATAAATTTTCAGAAATATGCTGAGGATAGATTTTACACCATAAAAGACAGTCTAAAGAAATAGCATAGGTATATCATATATATATATATATATATATATATATATATATATATATATATATTCCAACAGCAATTCTCTACATGGTTTACTATAAAAGCAACAATGTAAGACAAAATAACAATTCAAGACAAAAATATGATTTCATGTCCAATTCCCTCACTGCAATCAATAAACCTTGCATTTAGAGAGAATGTATAATCAATCTATCAAGGTCACAAGGTAAGATTCTGAAAGAACTTGCATGGAAAGCCAGCTCTGACTTGAGACAAGGCTCCAAACTGATGGCCTCTGCCATCTGTCCCATAATGGCAGCAAAATCAGCCATTATCTGCCCAAATCCCTCACCAATGGGTCAGGATTATCACCTTGTGTGCGATCTTCAAATATGTTAATTACACATCTGAGAAGTGTTGCCTCCGCGTGCACAGCCTTGGCTTGGTGGGTAAGTGGTTGCCAGCTCCTCATCTGTAATGTATGAAGGAGAGCTGAGGGCAACTGAGCTTTGAAATGAAAGTCTGAAAGGAAAAAAACCCTGTGGAGTTTCCAGTAAACATTCCAGAAAGAATATTGACAGAAGGAATAGAATGCTTTATGTCAGGGGTGTCAAACTCAATTAAAACACTGGCCATTTGGTGCAACAGGCAAGATTCATGCGGGCCACATCACATTCACAAACGTCGCCGGAACGGAGTCAGCACGTTTATACACGCCCACAGGCCCCCCAGGAAAGGCACTGGGCCACGTGTATACTCGTCTTCAGTAGTTAAAGGGTTAACAAGGAAATTGTTTGTACGATATTGCCTCGATCTCCCCTAAGTGCTATTTTCTTCATAACAATTATTTCTATTTTCATTTTATTTCAGAGCATTGTGGGCCACAAAAAATTACCTTGGGGGCCGCATGCGGCCCGCGGGCCGCCAGTTTGACACCCTTGCTTTACGTGATTTATTTTGTTTCAATTTATTCTCATATCTGTGATGCTTTTCTGTGATTGGGGCAAACACCTAATAGAACAAATCTCCCACAGCTTCCAGGTAGGGAGCATAAGTAGCAGGGTGATCTGTGTCCTAATGCACACTGCTGTATACAGTGATTAGTCCATGAACTGGCAGCTTCAAGGAGGACAAAACAACTTAAACCCTGGGACTTAAAGAAAAGAAGAGAAGTTTTTCAATTTGACCAAAAAAGAGGAACGCTTGTCTTAATAGAAGTAAATCCTAGGTGATTGCACACATGCAGCACTTACTATGACCTACCTGCCCTCATTCACTCTGCTGCTCTTGACAGAAATGTCTTGATTTCCAGTTACTTTTCAAGGTTCTTCAAAGAGCACCTTAAATCTTTCCACCTCTAGCAATCACTGTTGGTCCTTCTATGGTTTCCAGCCTTTCTGCATGTGTATCCTGAACTAGGTAACTCAGAATTTGACACTTGACCTTAATATTCCTTTCAATTTAACTAAATTTTAGACAGGCTTATTCAGTGTATAGGAAAGCTACTGAAACTCTTCTTAGAGCATTTATTCAAAAAAAATTTGCAATTGTAAATTATTTGTCTGTCCCCTTCAGATGTAAATATTCTTTCAAACTTTTGCCAGTTTTACAATCTAGGAATGCCTCTTTCTCGAACCTGGGAGCCATTCTACTTGACATGTAATCATCAAGAAAGCTAGGGCACAAAATCCCATCTTCATGGGATGGCGGGAGCCTAAATAAAATAAGAACTGATTAAAAAACAGATGGCCTAATCACACTGACCCACCTCATCCACCAACACTTTCCTCCAGTGCAGTTGAGTTTAATCCCTCTCCTATTGCAAAAGTTTTGACCCTTTTGAATTATCTTGAATAGTCTTCACCTGTTTAACTTGCCTGGTGCAATTTCCCTTTGACACATTGTTACAAACTTAGCAATTGCTTTTTGTTTGTAAATTTTCTTGAACCAGAATGGAAGATTCTAGAACTATAGTAAACTCTTGTTAGATGAATGGGGAGTGCCAGTTGCTTGAAAGTCCCGGTTAACAAAGAGTCTACTCAGATTATGTGGCATCTATCAATCCCCATGGGTTTCAGTTATCTGAGATTCTACTGTACTTTTATTAAAGGATCTGGGCCTTTCTGGAAAGTTTTTGGTTAAAATATTCTATCTCAGGTGGAATATAAAACTGAAAGTAACAAAGACGCAGAGACCTATGGACACACTCAATAGCTTGGTGTTTGCCTGAGAGAAGGGGAGGAGGGGGGAAGGAGAGAGGGAGGGGAGGTGGGAGAGGGCACCAGCATTATGGACACATTCAATGGTTTGTTGGTTACCTGGAGAGGGGGGAAGAAGGGGAGGGAGAGTAGTAGGGGAAGGTAGGAGTGGGCATCAGATGTATGGTGATGGAAGGAAGCTGATTCTGGGTGGTGGGCACATGGTGCAATGCAAGAATGATGTGATGAGGACTTGTACATCTGGAAACTATCTAATTGTTACCAACCAATGCCACCCCATTATATTTAATTAAAAAAAATAAATAAAAAATCTATTTTACTGTGTTCTATAAAATAATTAGTGAGATTGTCTCACAATATAGTTTTTTATTTTATATGTCTGTCTATCAAATGGAAAACTAGATCTTGTTTATGATAATTCACATTTCATTTGAAATGTTTGTTCTAATAATTTTCATTAAAAAAAAGACATATCCCTTGCAAAAAAATAAAGATTAGTATCAAATGATTTTGAAAAAAAAAAAAATATATATATATATTCTATCTCTTCCTCTACTATTTCTACCTTCTCCAATACACACACACACACACATGTCCATTTATATGTCTGAATTCAATTTCTTGAAAAAGTACATATTTGAACTTCCATGTCCTACTGCTTTTAACAAGGGACTAAGAGGCAGTGTACATATCAGCTTCCTTAATGATCACATGATTTTCCTTTTTCTGGATTTCAGAAAACAAATTATAGGTAAAAATTGCATCAGTAACATGACTGGTTTACAGTACTAATGTCTAATTTGACTCTTTTTCCTACTTCAGTCAGAGTGAGCTCAAAATCCTTCTCAGCATCACATTCCAGGCACCTGATTCTGTTCAATCTGATTCCACACACAAACCAAAACCTACTTACCCTCCACACTAACGTTCCTTTAATGTAAACAATATTTGATTTTAAATTCTGTCTTTTGACAAGGTTCCTCACCCCATGTCTAAAGAGCCATTTATTATTTGATGAGTAAACTATTTCACATTCTTAAAAGAAATCGATAAGAAAGAATAAAGTATACCCCCCCACACACACACACACATACATTTGAGTTGTGAAAATCACTGACAGAGGGCATCTAAAATGAAACAGACTGAAAATATGCTCAGAAACAACAGATTTTGTTTTCTTGTGAGAGAAGAATTTTCCCAGTCAATATATCTTCCTTGGAAAATAAAGCCTTCTGATTATGACTGCCTGGAAAGTTTCCACTTCTAAAAGTGTTTATCTCATTTTTAAGGGATTTGACCAGGAATGGAACAGCATCCTTTCTAATAGTATCACTGTTTCTAAATATCTTTCCATAACCTAGAATTTAGATTGTAAAAAAAAAAAGGGGGGGGGGCAAGAAACCACTCCAGCAGATTAACTTTATGGGGAAGTAGTCTTCTAAAATAAAAATACAAGAATTGAAGACCTGAGGGACATGAGTCCACCATGTAGCCAATAGGTATACATGTTTCCTGTCTTAAGAGGATTAATTGGAGTACATACTTATTGCTGAAATAGTGTGTGAGGGGTAATATTGGTTTTAAGGTAGGTTTCTAGTTGGATCAACTACCAAGATAAAAATTGAGCTGAGGTAATTAGAGTATCTCAAAAACTCTCAAGGGGAAAAAAATAGCATTTCAGTAAACAACAAATAAATTACTTAATGTTCTAAAACTGATATATGCTTTATTGCTTTACTATTTGATTAAATCTTGTAAGTGGGAGTTGTCAAGCTGAAATGACCTCTATTCCCTAAAAATTGCTCCCAAATGACACTCAGTTTCCATGTTGCAACCTGAGATCCATCCCCACTCTTCTACAATAGGGTACACAGAGATGACCAATATGACTTTCAGTAAGGTTTATTAGATTAAAATGAAGTGAGACAATTGATAAGCAAAGAGAGATCTTCCAGATGAAAGAGACAGGCTGATAAAGCATTAAGAAGAGACCAAGAACAAAGAGAGAGCAAGAACATGGCTATGCAAGGTTCTCATCCATCCCCATTACCTATTTCTAGGCCTTATAAGAACCCTTGGATTCTGTGAGATACAGCTGTGTCCTTATAATTCATAATTTTGCAAATTGTGGCTTATTTTTCTTAAAAAAAAAAAGACAGACACTAAGACATTTCTAACTATGCCTTAGTTTTTATTATCAGTAATATCAGAACACACTTCAAAGAGCTTAAATGTCTTTTTAGCAATAGAAAACTGAGGGAGACATTATTAAGCTGTTTTAGTGATAGTCTGAAAGGTAAGAAACCCCAGTGGAAGGGCAGATGGCTATAGCCAGAAGAGGGAGAAAATGAGCCAAGTTCTTGGTAGCCATCGGATATAGAAGTAGAAGGTGAATAGATTGTTGGCTAGGAGACACAACTAGCCCCATGGAATTTGGCCAGGCAAAAACAACATAGTCTCCCATATGTTAGCTTTACAATATGACATTGGAAATGCCTTTCTCAAAGGATTCTAAATTATTATATGTAAAGGGAACACCTCCCCTCCACTTTCTCCCCTTACAGACAAAGAAGGCAAGAGGTGATGCAACTCAGCAAGAGAGGAAACGATTCTTTTCACTGACCAGTTCAAATCTGAAGATCCTTTGATGTGCTTCTCATTTCTTTTCTTTCTTTTTTTTTTTCTCTTTTGTATCAAAATAATTAAAACAATTTTTATTATTAAAATATATTTTCCTGATTACTCAGAGCCCAAAAGAAGGTCATATTTTGTTGTGAATCAGAGAGGCAGAGAGGACCCTGGCAACAGGAATGTCTTGAATAATCAAGCTAAGCACAGGGATAGCACTCTTCATGGCCTCTAGCCAAGAGCTCTCCTCACTGCTGGTTTTTATTGCTTTACATTGATAGAATAACAATCATCACATGAAGAATAGGGAAGAGATTAAGAGACATTGTAGGTTAAGTACAGGGTGGGTTATTTATTAGCATAAGCAGATTTGTTAACAGGAACAATCAGACCCTTCCCCATACATATCTTTTTAACCCCAGGCCTAGTAATCAATCAACTGGTCTGGCCGGAATTTCAAGCTGCATGTAATCACAAGGGGAGGTGAAGGGGAGGTGAAGGGGAGGTAAAGGGAAAGCAGAGGCCTTGCCACAGGCTCCCAGAAACCTTTCCGTTCAGGCTTCTGACCATCTCCTAACAATATTTTTGGCATTTATTTGGTTCTCAACAAGCCTCAGGTCCTGGTTCAAGAACTTTTTTGCAACTTAATTCTTTTGAATTCTGTCTTTGTATAAGGAGAGGATGGCTATGTTTGCCTTGCACACAATCACAGAGTTGGAAAAAACCTTAGAGACTTTTGAATCTAATCTCTCAGTCATATATGCATACTACCTATGTCAGTATTTGCTTGACATTTTTATGTAAAAATATTCATTACATACCTTTTAATAGTATATTTTAAAGCAGGGGTCCCCAACCCCCTTTGTAGCCTACTAGGAACCAGGTCGCAAAGCAGGAGTGAGAGAAGCTTCATCTGTATTTACAGCCACTCCCCACTGCTCACATGACTGCCTGAGCGCCACCTCCTGTCAGATCAGCAGAGGCATTAGATTCTCATAAGAGTGCAAACCCTATTGTGACCTCCACATGTGAGGGGTCAATATTGCAATCTCCTTAGGAGAATCTAATGCTTGATGATCTGAGGTGGAGCTGAAGTAGTGATGCTAGCACTGGGGAGTGGCACCAAATACAGATTAGTATTAGCAGAGAGGTTTGACTGCACAAAGACCATAACAAATCAATTGCTTGCAGACGCATATCAAAACCCTATCAGTGAATGGCAAGTGACAATTAAGCTGCATCTGGCGGCAGGCTCATGGCTCCCACTGATCCTGTATTACATAATAATTATTTCATTATATATTACAATGTAATAATAACAGAAATAAGATGAACAATAAATGTAATGTGCTTGAATCATTCTGAAACCATCTCCCACACCCCAGGCTCCCACACCCCATCCATGGAAAAATTATCTTCCATGATGGTGCCAAAAAGGTAGTGGACCACTGTTTTAAAAGAATATTAGTACCATTAAAAAGTGGTAGCATATGTCACAAATAGAAAGTATTCATTAAAGAAAATGTTCATATAAACACCACCTAAAATTAACTGGCACACACATGTCATTCACTGACTTAGCTGACCTATCGTCCTTTCCTATTGCCATTCAACAAGGATATCATTAAAGGATTTGTGAAATGCTAACAAGCAGGTGTCAAATTAATCCAAAAACTCCTCACAGAAAAGAAATCCCATTAGTCTAATTTGGTTTGTTCTAGTAAACTCACCTTGATTCATTAGCATTCACTATCAACCTAGAACCACAGAAGAAGCTGTGACACACCTGAGAGGTATGGTTCTTGCTAGTATTCTACCAATGCTTTGTAATAATCTTATCTCTACTGTTTTAGGACTGTATGTGTTGACTACATGCCCAAAGGAACTCTTACACATTTCATACGCTCATATTTCTTCAACCTCTTACTGAAGAAAATAATTTCACAGTAGGTTACCAGTGAGGATTTCATAATGGAAATCTGCATGTAAGCACGTGCTATCTGCATGATAGTGAGCTATCACTGCCACAGAGGAGAAATCCTTCACACTTCCCAGTTCTCCAAGGGCTCACTCCAGTATTATTCGCATTACAATTTCTCTGTATCTGTGTCTAAGTTTCATTTAGGCTGTGTGTTTCACTTCAGAACTTACAAAGTGGAGTGTGGCTTACAAGACAGATATTATAAGTTATATACGAGGTGCCTTCTTTTGTAGTAACTTACCCTTATTTATATTTTAGCTTCATGCAAGAAACAGGACCGAAAAATTGACCTAGAAGTTGTATCATGCATTCATATGATTAGCACTCTGGGCTTAAGGGAGAAATCGCTTTTACACCTGTGATAAACTCAGATGCTTAATTTTTCCTACCATCAAGCATATCCCTTATTGGATAAATTACTCAAAGTGGTTTATGGATACGAACTGTTATCCATAAACATAGACACCCTAATCTATACTTGTCACTGTTATTTTCTTTAATGTGTAAAGTTTATTGTAACAAGCTTTAAATAGAACACAATGAGAAAAATCTCATAACTGAAAAGAGTACAAGAACTTCCTGCTAACATAAACTGTTAAGTTTATAACATGTACTCTATAGACCTTTTCTAATTTCTATGTTTAATTCAGACTGTAAGTTTTCCCAAAATAATGTTTTAATAAAATTTTCCCACTGAGTGCAATTTCCTTACTTTAAATGATGACTACATTTTGAATTGAAACGCCTGCAAAATTCTCATTGGCAAAAGACAAGATTGAAATCACTTCCATTTTCAGGGAATTGTGTGATCAGCATAGCAGATATAACAATAGATATTTCCTTTCTTTAAACTTAGAGACCCAGGGACTTACATGAGTAGCTATGAAAATTGTCACTTCATCTCATATTTCAATATTTTATCATTTAATACAGCATTACATTAAACTACAAAAAGAAAAAAATTGGCTGAACAATAAAACACATATATACACACATCTTTTTTCTCTGCCAAAAGTTAAAATTGCATTTAACTTAAATTAAGACTAAAAATACAAAATGTAACCTCTGTTCTATATTAATGTATCTTCATGTAAGATCTGTTCTAAAATCTAAGTATATCCAAATGCTAATCCAGACAACAGTGAAAGGAAAAAAAAAAATGATAAAATCTAATGGAAACCTACCATCAGAAACATAGTGTATTCATCTTGCCCTGCATGGCAATAGAGTATATTCAATAGAGTACATTCTGAATAGCAACAGCCTAACTTCAAGCTATATTGTCTTACATATTTGAAATCACACTTCGTCTGAAAGAACAGACTGGTTATTTCCAAGATGTTTCACTAAAAACCTATTACAGTTTAAGGAAAATGAGACTTGGTGCTGTGGCAGAATAGCCAAAGGCCTTTTGCTTTTTCTGACTATAATTCAGATATTACGTGGCCTACACCTTGATAGTCATTCTTCCTGACAAGTTTAAGAGGTTTCTGTAAGTGCTGTGATACCTGCAGTTCCCTTCCACCCGGCATTCTGTAATAGAGCTAGTGCAGGCACAAGGGATTTGAAAATATAAGATTTGTACAATTGTCATTGCATTTTTGTTTGGTTTCCCAACTACTGTGCAATGTGGATGAATTACAAGAGTAGAAGAAAGAAAAATGGGCCAGGACAGCATTTCTCAAATTTGATGAGTACTAAAAAGCTATTTAAAAGACATATTACAGGGTTCTTCCTCTAGAGATATGAATTGTGCTTGCATCTGAGACCAGGAAACCCACTTTAAACAAACAGTTCAAATTATCCTTATATTGGCTGCCCATTTACTATTTTAAATCTCAGTTCCACAGAAGAAATACTGAGTACCGGTACTTATTTGAGCTGCACATACAGTGCTGCAGAAATATGTTCACAAAAATTCATTATTTAATGTTTTATTCTTTATTTGTCCCCAATGATACCTACAGAGCCCTTCTCACTTGCTCTGCATGTGAGCTCAGTTTCATATAGTGCTAGAATGGTAAAAAAGCAACATTGCACGCAATAAACAACAGAGCAGGAATAGTCCTGTTTTCACGTTATAGGAAACTACAGTCTCTAAGAATGCATTTCATTAGGGGTCTTGCAATCATGCAGAGGACACTGTTTTTTCTCAATTTTCCCTGAGGACAGAATGAGAGATACTAAACCTCAACCATACAGGTAACATTTAGATTACTGGGAAGTAATCTTTAGAACTACTGGGAGGAACAGTCTGATATCACTCAAGGACTTTCAGATTCAACTATGGAAAAGGGCCCTAAGGAAATTATCACTTTAAAAAACCAGACACCTTTCTCACCTGACTACTATTATTCATTCACACCCCTCCTAGATAGAAGGTAAGAAAAGAAAGACTAAAGAGGCTGCATAGGCTGTTTTCAGCTTTGTAAATTTATGGGTAGCTCTTTCAAAACCATTCAGAAAAAAGATTTCTCTTTCAACCTGCAGATAATCTTCTTACTTGTTTTTCTCACTAAGTGTATTCTATCAGAGCAACTCCAAGAGGAAAGCTTTTCTAAGAAAAAGGATGAGATAAGAAATAATATATTCAGTGAAAAAAAATAAGATTTATCTGAGGTTTGTAATTCAGAGCACATCTAGTATTGATATATTATCAACATTTCCCTCCAAATTTTCTATCAAGACACATGTGCATAAAAAGGGGTATTTATCTTTAACTGTCCAAAAATCTCTTACGTTGGGGAAAGCCAGGATGGTTCAGCAGGTTGAGCACTCTCTTTGCAGCCCAGGGGACCAAGGATAAAATCCTGGCCCCACTCTGTGAGGACCCATATGCTGAACTTCCCATGCAGGAAGCCCCCAGTTCAATTCTCATCCCCCACCCCCATGTTCAGCCCCTGGCTCAAGGGGGATGTGCCTCCCATGCATGAGGCTCCCCCCCCCACCCCCCCAGCCCAGTTCCTGCCCTAAATGGCCCTGTTCACCTGTGTGGAACAAAACCATGTCCAAAACTGACATACAACTATGGAGACTGCTCTGGGCCCTCCCCCTTCTCTTTGTCTCTCTCTGTCTCTCTTTGTCTGTCAAAAACCATAAAATAAATCTTTAGAAATCTCGTAAGCAAGTGTCATACCTTAAAGAACATTTGTAATAATTAATAACTTTTGTGCTTTAGTTCATTTAATTTTTTACTGAGAATGTTAGTATTCCCTGGTCTTTGCAAACAGTGATTTACAAGTTATTTTTCACAATGTCACATTTCACTATAGAAATTCCTATGGGCATGACTAGTTTAGATACTGGAGAGGCAGTGATTCATGAACAATTCTCAGAAAACTAACTCTGGCCTCTCCATTCGCACAATAATACCAACATCCAATGTGCTAGACATCACAGAGGACAATGCCCTTTTACATTGCTATAAGGGCCAGTCATCTATAATTACTTTTAGATCAAGTTGGCAAAACACTTGCACCAATCTAGATGCTAACACTGACTTTTTAAGTACGACTTAATTTTTGTTATAATACTTATGTGTTGGATGGTACAAATATATTAATTACTTAGGGCTCTGTTGAGAGATTACTTTGATAACTTCACTACAAAGTAAAAGCTGAGCCTGTGTATTCTGTGAGTCAATTTTAAGAAAGGGGAGGGAAGAAGATTTTACACTGCCAGAGTCAGTTCAGAAGGAAGGAAAGAGTTCGGCTGAGGGGGAGAAGTCAGTGAATAAGTCTGTCATGGTTGGGAATGAACTTTGGTGAACAGGCACATCTAGCAGTATTTTTTATAAGCCAATTTGAAAAATGGGCCTCCTATCTTATTGTAAAGAATGATCATTGGTGAACTGTATGTGCTTCACTGATGATATTGTGGAAATGGGTTCTGTTTGGAGAGCTTAAAGGGAAAAATGAAGAGGCAGTTAACATGTAGGTTTCAGAAGTACATACATTTTTGAACAAAGATATACGAGGACATTGATTTCACTGTAGAGAGTGGTTTATTATTTCCCAAGAGTCTACAATTCTTAAAGGTCTAGGTCAAGGCCTATTTTCTCCAGGAAGCTGTTTTTCATTACCCTCCCATATCCCACCCCCAGTGATCTTTCTCCCTGTGGAAGCTATATATTTCTTACTTCCTGTGCTATTTAATTTACTATGTAATACTATCATCTCTTAAAATACATAATATAAAGAGATGCAAATGGACAAAAGAAGAAAATTAAGACCAAGCCTAGCATCCACATAATTCACTCCACCCAGCACTGGATGATGAGGTGTTAAACCACTTGCTGTAACATGATGCAATCTGATGAAAGGATCTTTTTCTGTTTTATCTTTACATCGGCTTCTGGGTGCTTTAGTTACAAAGCCAGGTTAGCAGAATTTATTGACAGGTAAATGTTTTCTTATTACAACACCCACAATTAGCAGATGGGAAGCTCAGCATGTTTTATCCTCATAAATTTTCTTTTTTTTTTTTTCAGAATGTGTTATGACAAACGTTAGAGATAAATGCTTCATTGTTGTGATCAGACATCAACAGGCTACTTGAATTAAATCCTACATATTCAAAAGCATGCACTGCCAATAAAGACACAGTAAGGCATAATAAGGCAAATTAATATATTTTTTTAAACTGTATCTTCAGAAAATTTCTATGCAGTTTGATGAAAAAACACCAGTGGAAGAAGCAGCAGCACTGGTTCAGTGTGTGGGCACCACCATTTTCAAGGATATCTGTGCTGCTTGGATGACTACTATCTGAATCAAACCCAGACTCTTTTGTTAGGAGAAAAAACCTGAATTTTGAGAGTTCCATTTAAGTTGAGAAAGCTTTCTGAACTCAAACACAAGATGCAATTTATTTTAGAATGTGAGATTAATAGCCATGATTGGTTTTTTTTATTTGTTTGTTTGTTTTTTATTATTATTATTTTTTTTATTTTTTTTAAGTTTATTTATTTTATTAATTTTTGACAGAGACACAGAGAGAGAGAGAGACAGACAGACAGACAGAACTGAACTGGGGGAGCTCCCAGTTCAGCACGGGCCGGGGCCGGGATTCGATCCTCGGTCCCCGGCACTGCAAAGTGAGCGCTTAACCCACTAAGCCATCCCGGCTTCCCCCCATGATTGGTTTGGAATAAAGAAGTCTTGAAGAAAAACACATATCAAAAGGCTACTTTAAAAGAAACAAACAAACAAACAAAAGGAGGCAATGGAACCACACTGTACATGCAAATTAATCTATATAATTTGACAGATTATGTAGATTTACTTAAGAAGCTCTAGCATTTGGCATCTGAAAATTTGGGGCTTTTAAATCAGAAATCAAGTTGGTTGAAATTAGGCTTATTAATATGATACTTGCATTAAAGGCTTTCAATATTAAATTACACCATATTATCTAGACTAAAACCCACCTGCTAAAGTCTCAAAGCAATAATTATTTATTTGGGGGCCCAGAAAGTGGCTATCAGTAGAAATTCCATTTTTCTGAGATGAAAATATTGAATGAAGTGCACTCCCTCCTTGATAGGAAATCCAATCTAGTGATAAACTTGATTTACTAACTAACAGTCTTGCTGTAAATATTATCTCTACTGAGACCTTAAAGCAAATGACAGCATTCTTTCATTCTGCTAAGGCCCTTATCCCCCTTCCTGTTGTTGAGTCGTCAACATAATGGCCTAAGAATATTTAAAAAGTGAAAAGAAAGGGTCCGCTTTTCTCCCTTCTTTTTTTCTCTTAAGGCTCACTTCACAAGTGTAGTTTCTTGACCCAGTGAAGTCCTGAGTCTCCGCACACAGAATACATTCATTCTGTGTCCTCCTACAACCCACCTGACCCCTTCACTCCTCACCACCTCACATTGGCAATGGTGGGTGTAGTGTAGAGGAGCCAAATTTGGAAAGAAAAAAGAAAATATCAAACTGCAAACTTAATGCCACAGTATATTGCATCATCTTATAGTTGAAGTAAGAGTTATTTCTAGGGACACTGAAAAATTATGATAAGACAGTGTTGTATCTAGATTGGTGCAGGTGAAGAAAATATGTAAGACAAAACTTGGATGATTTTCCAGAGAAACAGAGAGGGTCTAAGGAAAAAGAAGACACCCTCAAAGTGTTTTCAGGGTGGGATATACAGGTTGATTATTACTGATTTTTAATGACTACTGAGCAAATTGGAAAGCTGCTATGGAGAAGGTGTGGTCAAAATGCTTGCCAATGCTAATGGTGGCAAGATGCAAATGGTAAGGTAGGCAGAGCTCTCCTGCTCAAATAAATAACTCGAACCCAAGGTGAAACTGCTTCAACAATTGTGTTTTTCCTTACATTTTTAGTATTGATACCCAAAATGTCATTTCTCTCTAAAAATTTGCTATCTCTGCAAATGTTTACGTTGTACTGGATATATATTTACCCATTAAAAAGTTGGAGCTAAATATTTATGGATAAATACATATCTTATAAACTATGAACACTAACATAATGGTCTTTTCCCTTTTGTAGGCCAGATCAACATGAAAAACTGCCTTCATTTTTGTTCTTTCTGAAGCGCTCCTTCATTATATCACTTTTATTTTTATGAAAAAGATGTAAGAAGACCTATGATTATAACGGTCAACCAGTCAACAATTATTTAGTGGTTATCCACAATGTAAATAGCACTGTACTAGTTGTTTAGTGAGAAATGGGCCAAAAACCACTATGCTTGACATAAACAAGATTGCAACATCAGGAAAAACAAAACCAAATTGTGAAAGTCACACATCTTTATGGTGGTTTATTTGCTTGGTTTTTCAGAATCCTATATAACAATTGTAGCCTAGTATTTTAATACTATTTATGGAAATCAGACACTAGGATTTAGAGGAAAGATCAGACAAATATATTGTGTCTTGAGGTGGTATCTGGAGAGGTCCTTAAAAGGTGGGAGAGCTTATGTGAAAAGATGAGATGTAATAGGCCATTTCAGAGTAAGAAAGCAGCACATGCTGAGGCTTAAACCTCCAATTTCTGTGAGGCATCTGGGCATGTGGGGCAAAGACATTAACCTGCCCAGGTGTAAAGCAGTCAGTTGGCAGAGGCAAGGCAGCCTAGAAAGCCAGACAGAAGAGTTTAGATTTGATGCACAAAATATTCATTCATTTCACCTTCACTGACCATTTCCAGAGTTTCTTCTCTGCTAGGCCATGGCAAGAACAGGGGTCCCAGAATCAGATATACTGGTGAGACCCCAGACAACACGGAGCAGAGTCTAAGGCTAAAGGGCCAGATGTGGGATCCTATTAATATCAAGAGTCTGCAAATTCAACACAAAGAAGAAAAAAGCATTCATAAAAAAAATAATAAATCTGATCTTCAATATCATTGAATATTGTATAACATGTGGCAGGGTATTATATAAAAATGTTTACACTATAATAACAACATAGGAATATTAGTAACAATGTTTCTTCTAAGAAAGAACAAAGAAATAACTTTAAGGACAGTAATCTGGTATTTCAGATGTCCTTTCTGAAATGACTATCAAAAAGACTTAAGGTCTTTGTAATGTCTAAGGTAAAGAATTACACTATTGCAGCAATTTCAGGGCTGGGGTACTTCCTGAATGCAGCCCCAAATAAAAGTCTTCAAACCACTTCCAAATATGCTAATCAGCTGAGTGGGCTTGTGTGTGTTTTAGACTATACTGAGTTTCAGAGCCAATCTGCTTCAGTCAGCTGGGGGAACAAAACCACAGCATGATACAGCTTACAGAGTGAAGGACACACAGTTTGTCCCTTCTCACACCTTGTAGGTTCACTGTGTATCAGTGTACTTCTCTAAAGATTAAGCTTAAACGGCCACACTTTCTGAGGCTTTGACAAAAAAGCTTTTCACATAGGGCTTCTCCTAAAAATATCTGAAAACAATTTGATGTTTTGTTGAAGCTGAAGAACAGAACTACAGATTCCCTTTCCCCAGCCCTATCCTCCTTATAATGATTTCCAATAGCATTGGATTGATTGCTTATCAGGCTGCATTGAAAAAAATAGCAGTAGAATTCAGGTGATTTGTTAAATCCCTTTGAGATATAGTATCTCTCTACACACAATAATAATCAGCTATAATATGGTGAGCCAACGAGGTGGTAGTTTTTGTCTCATTAGCACGAACGAACATTTAAAAATATTGCACGACTTCAGGTTAAATGTAAAGCCTAGGACTGCTGTATGCAGATGGTATGTGGGACACCTAGGTAAATCTTAATAGTGTGCACACGGCAGGAAGGCTGTCCCTGTCTCGCTGTTGTGCAGAAGTACTTACCTGCCTTACTCAACTTATACACAAAGGGCCCATTGGTTCTTCAGGGTAAAAATAATGAGACAGATAAAAGGACAAAGCACCTTTTTCTTTCACTAGGGATTTGGATTCACACAACCATTTATTCATTAAAGACATCTTTATTAAATACCAACTAAGATCCAGGTACTGTGCTAGGTGAACAAAAACAAATGTTCCTAGCCACATAAATTAAAAAAAAAAACACAAAACAATCCAACAACTACAACAAAAAATGTGGGTTAAACAAACCATAAACTTCAGCCTCATTTCAGCTCTCTGAATTAGGAAAATGTTTTAACAATATGAGTATTTTTCTTTCTCCAGGAGACTAGCAGAATAACTTCTAAATAATAGGAGCCTAATATATGTAATGAATGTTTTTAGATGAAGGGTATAAGATTAATTTTAAAGTAGTAATAATAATTGCCATCATTTATTGAAAGTAAACTCTTTGCCAACTACTGTTTGCTCAAAATGATCTTTTGAAATAAAATGATAGGAGACACTTAGAAAAATGTCTCACACAGAATTTGCAGATCCCCGGATACTGTCATGCAACAATACTCATATCTCATGGGAAACTGACAAGATTCACAGATTGCCCATTGATCTTAAAGCAAGCATACCCAAAACTTTGGTCCTCTTCCAGATGCCTACCTATGTCAATGAGGAGAAAGGTGCAGGATCTGAAAGACCTTCTTATAAAGTTGTATTTTAATGAGTGGACTGTGTTGAAAGCAGTGACTTTCAAACTTTTAGTGAGCATCAGCAGCACCTGGAGGAATTGTCATAACACAAATTCCAGAGCCATGCCTCTGGAGCTTTTGATTCAGCAAGTCCTGGGTAGGGTCAGAAATTTGTTTTTAACAAGTTCACAGGTGAGCCTGATGTTGCTTGGTCTAATGACTGGCTCTGAGAACCAGTTATAAAGTACAAGAATGCCTAAGAATGTATTCTTCCTTGTTCCTTTGAAATGAGAGACAGACAGACAGACAGAGAAGGGGAAGACAGAGAAAAAAAAATGAAATGATTAGGGAAAACTGGTCCTCCACTCTCCCAAAGCAAAAGAAGAAAAAAAAAATACTGATAAAATATTAAAGCCACTTAATTTCATTCCTAAAAGAAAAATAAAAGGAGTAGGAAAAGTTACCATCACTGCAGTTACCCCTTGCTCATACTGGCAGTGTCTGGCTGAAAGCTGCAGACAAATCTCTCTCTAAGTCACCTCTATCCCAGAGTGAGCAATTGCAGTTCTAGGATTCAAGGACAGATGAAACCACAGAAGACAGCTAGAAGTGCAAGGAACAGGTATAATCTGTTAAGAGTGATTACTGGGGGGAATAAAAGAAGAGGAAGCCATAGAATCTTCTTAGTCTTCTAGTATCCTACAGTTTCTACTTTATTACTAAAGAATGAAATTATAGTCTTATTCATAGAGGAAGTCAACCCAAATTCTGGAAAATTCTAAAATTAGTAGATTCTTTTTTCATCTTGGTTCTACAAACAAGAAAACTGAGGCTCAGAGAGGTTATGCTACCCTCCCATGTTCACAAAGAAAGGAAGCAAAGAACCTGGATTCAATTCAGGTCTATGAGGTTCCAGACACAAAAGTATTTATCCACAATATTATCCTTTCCTTGCTCACTCTACATAGTCTCAAATTATATATGTGTGTGTGTGTGTATATATATATATACATATATGTATATATGTATATATATACATATATGTATATATGTGTATATATATATATATATATATACACACACACACACACACACAATGTTTTTTCAAAATATACTATCAAATGCTATTGCATACTTTCTATGTGCCAGGTAGTATTTATCATATTTATGTTAATCCATTTAATCTTAAAAACAATCCTGAGTATGAGGTTTATCATATAATCCCTACATAGGTAAGGAAACTGAGAATTAAATTACTTGTCAGATCTTACAGAAATAGTATCAAAAAAGAAAAAAAGAAAGAAAAACAAAAATACTCCAAATCAGTTCTACCTCAGAGCAAGCTAGCATCTTCAGTTTATTTCTTTCCTAATACCTCCCACAATTCCTCCAGTTGGTCAGTCTCTCCTTCCTTATTTCTAATTATGTTTCTATAGAATTAGGTCCTCAGAATCTAATTTAATATGCAAATGAAATATCAAGAACAAAGATTTCTACTGTTGAATATCAATTATTGTGGAAAGATAGAAGTATTCCACCACATTGAAACAGCAGCTTAATGGCTGCATTAGGGATGATTTATATTTATATTAGAGTTTCAGTTAATGTGAAACAAAATGTATCCTTAGTTTTTTTCCACTCTCAAAATGAAATGAACCTGAATGAATAAATTATTATGAATTGTGTACTTTCTAACAAGAAATTTTTTGCCATTAAGTTGATTAATTAAATGTTATTATTCAATGAAAAATTGTCTTGAGATAACTGAGAATGCAATGGAGTTTAAATTTCCTAAGAATATCAAGAGCATTACCCTTTGACACAGGTGAAAGTTTTTAAGCTATAGGTTATTTTCTAGCAGTATCAATGGTTATCATCATAGTATCAAGCTTTTCCAACCTGCAGAACGAAGGGCCCAGGACAGCTTTGAATGCGGCCCAACACAAATTTGTAAACTTCCTTAAAACATTATGAGATTATTTTTTCACTGTTTTAAAGCTCATCAGTTATTGTTAGTGTATTTCCTGTGTGGTCCAAACTAATTCTTCTTCCAATATGGATCAGGGAAGCCAAAAGGTTGGACACCCTTGCCTAGATGTTAAAGTTCTCAAGTTATTTACCCTCCCTTAACCTCACTGACCAGCATGAGTAGTGTATTTAATACAATTCACATGTCTCTTTAAGGTCAAATACAATGCCAGGACCAGTCAGAATTGTGAAAGTAATAGCAGTGGTTAACAATGGAATGGTTATAGTTAAAATAAAACAAAACTGGGTCAGCATTAAAGTTTCTGGAACTTAGATGAGAATAATTCATGCTACTCTAGAAATTTCCAATCAGCTACAAACACACTATTTATACAGGAAAAGCTGGTCTATATTTTTTGGTTTCTTGAAATCCAAAGGAATGGCACCATCACTAAAAGGATAGTTTAGTGCAGAGTACTGCCTGCTCCCCAGTACTCTCTTATGTTACTTGCTTTTATCATTTTTTAAGGATAACTGAAGGGAACTCTTTATAATTTTGAGTACAGACATTTGCTTATCTAATTTTCCAAGGAAAACTGCCCGGAGCATTGAGTTTCAGAGACATATTTGACTCTGCTTTGTTATCTCCTCAGCATACTACCCCTAAGAGATATAAAGTGCACTCTTACCAGTATACATCTATCCAAGAGTCCTCTTCCTGTTTCCCAGGTCATGATGGGGTTTTGACTGGTAAAAGCACTGAGTCTTAAATGTTCACTGCCCCTATTAAGACTTGTATTTGGGTGTACTTGGGACTCTATTTTAAACACCTGCTTAGATGGCTCATTGAAATTAGTGAGGGAAGTTTTGCTTTTTCACTGACACTTTACAAATGTTAGTTCACTGAAGAAAAATGGCTCAGAGGAGAGAGAACTGTGAAGAAATTAAAGGATGTTATAATGAATTAAAAACAAAAAGCTATTCTGTTCTCTAGGGTGCAGATTTATTTGTCTAGGTTTACTTAACAGTATTCTCAGACTTCTAAATTTAATAGGCTAGAATGGCTTTAAATAGATATTTTTTTGTGTGGTATATTGGAAAGATATGCCTTTATGATTGTTTTAATGGCAATTATCTATTAGGTAATTGCAATGTAAAGCTAGTATATAAGTATGAGAGAACATGTGAATTACACAAATATCTCCAGGGTATTTCGTAAAGCACTTTTGCTACATTTTTAAGTTTAACTAAACACTTCAATACACATAAGAGATATTACTCTTGGACGAGATTCATAAGAATGGGTAAAATTAAAAGGAATAATTGTCTGAAATACTTTTGACAGAAATTCATTTTACAAGAGACATTTATTTCCTAAATCACAAGGAAACATTTAATTTTTTTAAACAAGATACACTTTTAAAAGAGAATTTTTTCCACTAAAGGTTATTATGATCTACACTGTACAATAAATATAATTAAATTGCTTCCTTACAATTTCTTTTAACAAGGTAATTTAATTGCACTTTCCCCAAACTATAGATATATCACACTTATTCTTCAGGTTTAACAAGAATCGCAGAAAGTCTTTAAAAGTTCTATATAACTATTTATTGTCAAAATGATTTGTTCAGAACTTCCAATGTTGTAGACCAATGATAATATTTGTGCTTTTTTATCTTACTTGACATAAATGCAGGTCAAAAATTAGGGAGATTCACTGATACCACTTGTTTCTTGTTTTGTTTTGTTTTTTCCTTTTGGGAACAGCTCTCCTTTTCTGATGGTCAGGTGAGGAAACATGGGTTTATCTCCTCTCCATGTTTTGCTGAGCCATCCCAGCTTCCCCTCTCTTTTCTTTGTAAATTGACAGCTTTTCTTGCTGATAAATGATAACCTTCTTGTAATGAAAGAATTCTTGAAGTTCAGTAATGAAACAATAACATTCTCAAAGATTTTAGATGGCTTGCCAGAGGAAAAATACAAACTAATTTATAATTATCTTCTTCAAAGTTAAAGATTTGAAATTTACTATTTATATAATAAAATAATGAGGAATTAATAAGCAATATCTTCATGATGACAGAATTACTACCATTACCATCACCACCACTGTAATTTTTAAAAAATCATTCCTTAAAACATTTTTGGGAGGAAGCCAGGATGGCTCTGCAGGTTAAGCACTAGCTTTGCAGCCCCGGGGACTGAGGATCAAATCCCGACCCTGGCCCATGCAGACACATATGCTGAACTTGGGTGTGCTTCCAATGCAGGAACTCCCATTTCAATTCTCGCCCCCTAGTTCGCCCTCTGGTATGGCCCCTAGCTTGCAGGGGTGTGCTTCCCATGCAGGAGGCCCACAGCCCAGTTTTCGCCCTGTGTAGAATAAAACCATATAGAAAAATTATGGCATACAACTATGGAGACTGTTCTGGGCCCTCCCCCTTTTCTCTCTCTCTCTCTCTCTCTCTCTGTTAAAAACAATAAAATAAATCTTAAAAAATATATATTTTTGGCAAAAATGCTATAGTTAAGGTATCCTAATTAAAACTAAACCAGAAAAAAAATGAAAAAACAGATCCATATTTTAATTACTTTGAGGAGGAAGGGAAATAACACATATAAAAATTAATTCTCAAGTTAAAAATATAAGATCAATCAAAATTCAAAAGATCTTGATATGGAACTCTGACTAGTTGCAGAGGTTTAATTAGTGATGTAATTACATATATAGTTACTGAAGACACATAGCCTAGAGGTTCTATATTAATGAATATTAATAACAATTTAGTTAATTAGTTAATTTATCTAATTAAAAGGTAGTAATATCTCTAAATTTTTAATTTTATAGTCAGATGCAATGCATTGTACCCCCTTATGGACACCAAAACCATACACATTAGCCTTGTTAGAAACTCAACATATGAAAGTATTTGAAATTTCCAGTTAATTGACAATTTAAGGTGTTAAAGTTGGAGTACTCACTTTAACAAATTAATTGTATACATTATTCATTAGTTTAATAAACAGTTGATGAGCACCTGCTTTGGGAAAGGTAGCATAAGTTTGTGAAATGCAAAAATGAATAAAAATGTAAAAGCTTTTTGGTTTTTAAAATAACTTAATTTAAAAATTTTGTTGGTCAATATTTTCTACTCTGGAAAATATGAAGGCTGTCTGGAATAAATCCAGCCATTGTCAATGTAACAAAAATGGCTACATGGCTGCATACTTTCCGGACAACCCTCAAATATGGTAGAATATCAAATATGGGTGAAATTCTGAAAGAAAGAACACAGAAAAAAAAACAAGTATAATAATTACTCTCCAAATCCCTAGTACAGTAAATCTTCACTTATGCTGAATACAAGTAACAGTATGGGTTTTATCTTTGAAATTTTACTTACTCAATGTTGAAATTATGGAGTCAGCTTTGACTTTTCCATTCCATTAATGCCGTAGCTTCCACGTCAAGTAGAATTCATTCAGCCAGAGTCTCATTATTTTGTAGACAGATATTCACATGAGTTTCTTATCTAGTCCTAATCACAACTCTGCATTTACTAGTTACTATTCTTTGGCATAAATTTTCCAGTTTAGGTTTTCTTTGTCTCTATCTCCAGAAATCAATTTCCTACCACCGCTATTTTGGTCATATAACACATCTTCTGGCCTATCATCTTCTTCCTCCCTTTCTTCCAATGATCTTAATCCTACTTGATTTTAAAGATGTTTTCTCCTTTCTCTGACCTTTAAGGAGCTCCTCACCACTCTATTTTTCACTTATCACATCTCATACAGGGCCATATGTAATCTGTATTTGGCATATTTCATTTAGTCACCAAAAACTGCAAGCTGCCTATGGATAGGCCCTATGTCTTCAACCTCTGTATCATCTCCAGAATTCAGTACACTGCTGAGAATAAAGTTAATCTATGTTTTTAAATTATGTGTTAATGATAATTTTTTTCTGACACTCACTACATTCCACACATTAAAAATTATACTATTTTTGAGAAGCCCTAGGTATATAATATTCTTGTTTAGTAATGACCTACCATTTTGATATCTAACAGACCTAGCCATGCTTATATATTTTAATAAAGGCAACTCAATTTCATTGTAGAAAATTTAAATATTTTATAAAAAGTATAAGAAAAACATCTCTCATACTCAGAACTCAGAGACACCTACTCTTTCATGTACTTCCCTACACTTCACTCCCCCTGTACGTAGTATATGTGTTCGACATAAATGAGGTGTTGTTCTGCATGGTATTTCTTTACATCTTCTCTACAGTGGGAGGAACTCACTATTTAGTGGGAGATAAGAGACATGAGACCAAAAGGTTAGTTAAAATGTAATTATTGTACATTAGTGCAATAATGAAGATTGTATATAATATATACACCAAGGAAAAGCCAGCCATAAGTATAATGAAGTGAAGATATAAATGCTTGAGATGAGGGTTAACAAGTATGAAGCAGTTGCCAAGAGACTTCTGATGGGGGCTGTGGATGGGAAAAGAAATAGTGGTACTGGGCATTTTGGGTTTAAGGGATTTTTTAGAGGTGCTATAAACCAGAATAGTAGAAGTACTATAGTATTTCTAATAGTAGAAGTACTAATAGTAGAAGAACAAAACAGAGAGTTTTGGGGTTATATGACACTAAATAACTGGATCTTCCCTCCAGGCTACTGTGCAAGAAAAAAAATTACAATGAACAAGAGAAAAGAAACACTCTCATCATTGATACCCTTGAAAATCTCCCTCTCCCCACTCTGACTTCTAATGAGACTTCTAGTCTTTGACAATCAGTACTTGAAGCCTCTGTTGCCATAGAGCTAGAGAATTTATAATACTATCAGAAGCTTTTAAGGCTTTAGAGGTGAGCAAGGCTTTATCTCCAGTGTAACCTCAAGAGTATTGTTAGGAGGATGCTGAATGTAATATTGTCAGAGACTATGGAATCAGATTACTTAGCTTTGAATTCTGGCTCCACCACTCACTAGCTATGTGGCCTTGGGCAGACTGTCCTATCTGTTCCTCAGTTTCCTTATCTTTAAAACGAGGATAATAGTAATATCTAACTCTTAAAGTTATTATAACATTTGTAGAGCACTAAGAATGATGACTGACATATTACACTGTATAGATTGTTATTAATAAAATCAATATCCCCAGAGTATCAGAACAACAAAAAATTAAAAAAGCAACTCTGTATCCAAAATATCTACTGTAGAACAGAATCCATGTGCTTTAAGGTAATTAATTCATTAGTTATTTCTTCATAATCAAAAAGTAGATCAATCTAATAATACTATTTCTGTGAATGGATTAGAAGTATAAAGCATCCAAGTTGATTATAACAAATCATTTCAGCCTGATAATTTTGCCATCTAGGGCAGCAGAGTACATAGTCTCTGAGTTATTTTTGTAATGGGGAAAGTCTATGCTCTGAATGACCATAAGCCCCACTTTAGAGAACTGGCAGAAATGCTCAGCAATATCTGTATTCTAGAACATTTTGGGTATTACATACAAATTGCTTAATAAACCTCAAAAGATTGAGTAATTTTTCAAAACACCCAGACTGCAGCTGTCAGATCATAATTAATGATTTCAGAAATTCTATATTGTATGCAAAAGAAAAACCCTACAGAATTTTTCTTTTATTTATAGCCAGAGGATGGTCATTGGAGATTTATGATGATCTGCAAAAAACAGTGCTGACCTGGCAGGTGCCTCCAGGGAGAGAGTGGCTTCAGATTCCACTGAATGAACTAAATTGCTATAAATCATGGTACCCACAGCCTTGACTCCAGACTACCCTACTGGTTTGTGACCTAACTTTTAAAAATTCCTTAATTCAGTATACAATAAAGCTTTCTGAGGGTAAATCATCTGGCCCTTATATGATTTTCTAGAACCCAACATAGTATTTTGGAACATTACACATGCTTAAGAAGTATCTGTTAAGTTAGTTAAAAATAAATACAACCTACATCATCAAAAAAGCCTATTCATATTGAGGCATCAAATGTTTTGCAAAGAATGATTTGCCTGTCTTATCTCAGATGTCACCCTTATTTCCGACGTTCACTGATCCAATATTTCTAAGAAACTTCCAAGAAATAGTTATTTCTAGTTCATTTCTCCTAGGATATAATATTAAATAGTTCGTTAGATATAAAAATATACACATATATTATCAATTCCATGTCAGATGCTTTGCATACATTCAATTCTCACAACCACTGTTGTATAGAAGAGGACACTGAGGTAATAAGTGGTCCCAGGTCTTCACAGGGAGAAAGTCAAAACTTTAGGATCCTGTTCATCTACATTAGCCTCAAAACCTCTTACTGTTTTTAAAATATTGCTTTGAGAATTTTTTTTCTTCTTCTTTTTTTTTTTTTTTAAATAAAATGTGATATAATTGAATCCTAAAAAATGTTATACAGTTCCCTCTAAATGAAATGGTGGTAATAAAAGAATAAACATTTTATTCCCTTTTATTTTGTCTAGTAAGAGATGGTCTTGCTTCCAAAAAAGGAAAGTGGAAGAAAAAAAAAATTCTTAATGCCATTAGTGAAAAGAAATTGGAGCTCATTGAGTTTACTGTGGGGCCCTTCCTTCCAAGGAATGACCAGACCTACCATTAATACATCCCTATTAAGTCCACTAAGCAGAATGAAAATCCTTTACATTAGCAAACACTATGTTGAAAAGTGGGAATTAGTGTGCACTAAGGAGATGCCCTGTCAAATGCATCTAGAAATGCATACGTCTTAAGAAACTTATCAAATGGGTGGATTTAGGGATTGAAACTGGTAGAACCACAAATATTAAATGTTAAAAAAAACCATCAGCAGTCCATAGCAAAAAAAAAGAAAGAAAATAATGGTGTTTTAGAATGTGTACAGATTTTTTTATGCCAGCACATTGCATCCAGCAGTTTTGATTAATTTTAAACAGAAAATCCTCTAATATCAGGCTCTTCCTTGAGAGAAACTTTCATAATTCCTTTTGATGTTGTAAGAGTGCACCACATTTTACAACTAATTTCTTTTAAGTACCGGTAGAACTGGTTTTTCTTGGCATGAGGATACTAAAATTTGAATTAAATAAAACTAAGTTGTCCCAAACCTTATTATACAAAATGTGAATATACTAAGGTTCTATGAATACAATCTCTCTAAATAATGAAATAACTCTTATGAAGAACTGGCATATGCTTGACATATATAGTTCCTCAGTAAATGTTAACAATTGTTGTTGTTTCTGCATATTCAAATTCCTTGTGATAAAATCCAGCCGCTTTCCTCCAATGCTTTCCTTTTTATGGCCTGCAAGTTGTTCTTGGAAAACAAGATAAGATGCCTACCTCATGCATACTATTTACCTTAGGTCTTAAAAGCTACGTTGCTCAAATATTATTCTATTTTTTGTCCCAATCACATTCTTCCTGTAAGATTTTGGTAGAGATAAGCAAACAACCAAAAGAACCACAGCTTGATAGTAGGCACAAAAGCCTCTGTCATTAAGATTCTGAATTAAGGGAAAGCCAGGATGGCTCAGGGGGTTAAGCACTGGCTTTGAAGCCCTGAGGACCAAGGATCGAATCCTGGCCCAGGCTGACCCACATGCTGAACTGGGGTGTGCTTCCTGAATGCGGTGAGGCCCTCAGTTCAGTTCAAAAAAAAAAAAAAAAAGATTCTGAATAGGAGATGGTCAAACTAAGCTATGGGGTAGCAGAGTCAGAAAATGCTAATTTTTCTACTTAAATCAAATTTATCTCATGTGCATAGCACTTTTCACTGACAGCTCCAAGTAGAAAAGATAGCAGGCCCTTCCCCCACCCACCCCCTGAATTTAACAACAAATATTGCAACTATACCCAGCCCAAGCAAGTGCCACAAAGGATTCAAATTTAAACAGAAGGCCTTGAAAATGAAAGGCACCATATGATTCTGTGATGTTTCGTAGACTGTCTGATGTAGGCCTGACTCCTAAGATGTATCCTGTCATGTGTGTGTACTTATTTCCAGGAGCAGGGCTGAACTAGTTAATCTAACAATCCTTTTCCTGTACCCTAAACATACCTAAAAATTGCAATTAGATGGGAAGACATAATTTCGAATGAAAATTCCATGGTTAAAGTTATTGAAATATAGAGGTACTTCTTCCTCTTTGTGAATATGAAACCCAGCCTAGACTAAAAAAAACTAAAATCTAAAAAATTTGGCAGAAAATTTTGTTTTATTTGTTTCTTAAAGCATTTCTAAAAGTCTGCAACACTACTATCATAATAAAAAATTCCACTCAGGAAATCACAAAAAAACAAAAACTGTGGTCTAGTGATGGGAACTATATGAAATATTCAATACATGCTCTACAACTAACATATAATTAATCCCAACAAATGCTTTTTGAATCTCTCCTATTTATCAAGCACCGTACTAAACATGAGGAAAACAAGTCAGTGGAGCTCGGTGCCTGATGTAAAATAAGGTGATTTGCCTTTTTTAAATTCTTTTAGATATATAACTCCAGTATTTGCTCATGAATTTTCCATTTCTTTCAAAATCTTTTGACATGCTTATTATAGTAAGTATCTACAACTGCAATGAGATAAAATAGGCCAGTTTATCACAGCAACTGATATATATACAAAAATTGTCAGCTATCTCAATATTTTCCACTGTTCAGTTTCCATATTTTCAAGTAGTGACATGGTAGAAGAGACATACATTGAATTTTTATGTTCTTATGATGAGACAATTAAGTTTATTCCACACGATCACAAGATATTAGTGTAGTGAATGAGTCCTCAGGAACATATGTGAGACTGAGTTAAAACAAATGTGATGATTTTATTGGCCACAGGAACTGTGTTTGTTCCTGGTTAAAATATTTTAATAGTTTTGATAGCTTAAGTTACTTCATCTTTTCCTTCCACACATCCATAGTATAGTAGTAATTTTTACAATTCATTTTTAATTTTTAATTCAAATTTTATTTTAATTCATTTCTCTTTTTTCTTATTAGAGCTTAAAGGAGCTCTTTTGGTAAATGCTGTCCTTGTTGAATACTGACTTCCTCAGTGTAACCCTCTCACTAAACACACACACACACAAACAGTAGTTATTTTTCTCTACTGGTTCTTCTAAACAAGCTACACCAAAATCAAGACTATGGACATATGATACTTTTCTATTCTGGACTCATTGCTTAGCAGGCCAGTTAAAACATGAAGAAAGAGCAGAAAATTCTACCTTAGAAACACCTGATTTTTTTTCTCTGCTTATTCAAAGCACTTTCCACACCCATTTCAAGTTCTACCATCCCTAGACCACTGCACTCCAGTGATTCCTTCTTTCTTTGAACTCTTATGTGCTTACAATTTTTGAGAATCTAACAATTATGGGTGTGCGTGTGCGCACGTGCACCCACGCGCACACACACATCTTATTATTTTCTGAATTCATATTTTGTCCTTCTATTTAGTCTGTAACTTTCTTAACAAGATGGTTATATTTTATTTAGAGCATATGCATAATAATAAGCATGTAGAGTTTTAGTAAATACATTTGATGGATACTTCACTATAATGGCATATTCCTAAAGCCATGAGTGAAATGTACAGGGACAGCTGCAAACCAGAGGAGTTTAAGAGCCATGCTCTGTGGGAAGAATGCAAAAAGCAAGAATACGGAAAAAGTATTATTCTTGGCAGCAACTCTCCTGAGATGGAGCCATATAGACATTCTATAAATGTTCATTGATTGTGATCAACATGTTTTACTTCCAAGAATTCACATGCAAACAGATGCCACTCTACAACCTCTAAATTAGACTCCCAAGAGGACTATAAGTCTTTGCTTTCAAGATTTGCCTTCCTTAGTTCTCTAAAATTTGTTTTTCAAGGTAGAGGACACTGTGGTTGTGAAAAGGAATAGATACTGTTCTAAGTAAATCTGAGTGAAAAAATTGAATAAGTGACTAAAACAAGGAGTATAAACAAAGTCATTGCAAATAAGAATTAAAAGTAGGAAAAACTAGTGCTGGCTTTATTAACTTTTACATTATCAGAAACTACTTTTAGTTGTTCCAAAATTTTCGTCATTCCCAGGCCCCCCACCAGGAACCCACCTGGGGCTGAGTGCCATTTTGCATTTCTCTTGTGAATAGAAGGCCCTGTGAAGATGCTTCAGAGCTTTAGAAGGCTTAGTGGGCTTGGTTTTTGTCAAGCATGTTCTTTGATCAATTGCTGAGCCTCACACACAGAAGCTACTCCTCCTCCCCCTGTCTTACAACTCTAGACCATCTGAAATAGCCACCAGTTCCTGCTTTGTTTGTTTGTTTTCCCTAAAAAGAAACATTCATAGGCTTGATGTACTGGCTTTGTATAAATACTGTGTGTCTAGAACTCCAGGGATCTGAAAGACTTAACAGTTCTTTAAAGTGATGGAGTTACGGTATAAGGATTTCATTAAGGATGAGGAATGGCAAACTCGTTTGTTCATGTTTCCCTTTATTCCAAACACAGAATCCAATAAAGAGTACGGCTTACTAGATAGGCCCTGAGAATCTATCGTTGCGGGAAAAGCTCTCTTTGCAATTATTTGTACCAAATGAGTAAATTCACTGGTAGGTCTTTACCCCCTACCCCTAATTTTAATGTACAAAGAAACATTTTCATGATGCTATGAATACATTTTTATAAAGTTGGTAATGATTGTTTTTGTGCTTATATTTGGGGCATATTGTAATTGTTAATTTTATGTGTAAGTTTGACTAGACTATGGTGACCAGTTCTTTGGTCAAATACTAGTCAAGATGTTGCTATAAAGGTAATCGTTGATGACTAACATTTACAAATCATTTGACTTTAAGTAAAGTGGATTACCCTTTATAATGTGGGCTCATCTACTCAACTGAATATTTTAAATGCAAAGACTGAGGTTTCTCAAAGGACTTCAACCCCCAGAGTGCAACATAGAAATTCTGCTTGAGCTCCCAGGCTTTGAGCTAAATACTGCATCAATTTTTAAATGCATCTCTAGTCTGCTGAATTTTGGACTTAATAGCTTCCACAACTGTGTGAGTCATTTCCTTAAAATCAATCAATCTCAATCAATCAATTTCATTTTCTCTCTCTTTCTCTCTCTCTCTCTGTCTGTCTCTCTCTCTCTGTCTCTGTCTCTGGAGAACCCTGATTAATATAAGCGTTGAACTCAATGCATGAAATAATATGCTTATAAGTTATTACTAATTATTTCCCCCTATATATTAGGGGCTGGACACTATTCTACACATACAATTTCAGGAGTTCTAAACAAACCTCTCTCCCCAATAAAATTTCTTATTTTTCTCTATAATGTTGAAATTGCTTTCTTTAAAAGGCAAATCTCTTCATTTAATCATCTGAGATTAGCCATAAAAAGTCACATGCAGTACATGAAGGTACAAATCAAGCTTGTCCATCCTGTGGCCTACAGGCCACAATGTGGCTCAGGATGGCTTTGAAAGTGGCCCAACATAAATTCATAAACATTGAGATATATTTGCAATTTCTTTTTTAGCTCATCAGCTATCATTAGTATTAGTGTATTTTATGTGTCACCCAAGCCAATTCTTCTTCTTCCAATGTGGACCAGGGAAGCCAAAACTTTGGACACCCCTGGTATAAATGGAAAGATTAAAATAGGATAATAGTTCCAGGAGACTAGATGGGACTTACTTGCCAAGGTACTCTTTCCCATTTTTTGCCTCTGGTCTATTCTGTGAAGGGATAGATATATAATTAGAATTCTCTCTCTCCCTCTTTACTTTACCTGTTATATCAAAGTGCCTGGATGTGTCTAGGCACTTGTAAATCTGAGTATTTGGACCATGCCAAACTGCATTATGGTCCTAATGCTACAGAGCATATAGCATTAAGATGTACTGAGGTATACTTTTATTTGGGACTGATCTCTAGCATGTTCTAAGTCCTGCCATGCAGCGGTCCACACAAATCATGCTTTGAGAGAAATAAAAATGCATTTTTTTAACACTGGTTTAAAGATGCCTCCTGTTCCCAGTACTCTATAATAGCAATAGAAATAAATTGCAAGGACATGAAGAACAATGATACAGACAAATGGCTCTCTCTACTACAATTCTGCAATCAGACATGGGAATAACTGAAATATATGCTTTGAAGTTAAAGCACATTCCAAAACAAAAAAGCAGTTGTGTTTTTTGTTTTGTTTTGTTTTTTAAGTAATCAGAACACAGTACAGAATCAGAATTAGAGTGTTTACAAAAGTATCTGAAGCTTTAGATGTGGGCTCCTGGGAATTTAGTCCCATTCACCCCAAATCAGGCCATCTCCGTTTATTTCTCCTCTGACCAAGTGAAATTAGGAGTGTGTATTCTGAAAGGCTAAGATGATACTACATTTTTAGTTGACCAACTAGAATTAACTAAACTCAATAAAAAGAAAGGTATCTTATAGACTGGCTATCATGGTGAAGATACTCATATACTTGTAAACCTCCTCAATTCATAAGCATTAGAATATAAACTCCATTAACCACTGTATCTCCCACAGATAGAGCAATGCATAGGACACGTTAGACACTCACCAATATTTGTCCCATGAACAAATCAGCACTATTTTTAAAAGATGCTCTCATTTAATCCTCATTATGGTTTCTGAGGTTCTTATTTTAAATAAGAAGTGTTGACTCTAAATGGTTAAGAATCCCCCTTAGGTTACATATAACCAGGCTTGTTTTGTTTTGCTTTCAGAATAACATGATTTCTTTACTAATATACAAAGAAATGGAATTTGACAATGATTACCAAGTTTAAAATTTAGGTCTATAGAAACTACCTGAAAATAATTCTGCAGATCACTGAAAGTAGAAAATAAATCACAAGAAACATCAATATGGCCTGTACTAACTTGAACCAACCAAAAGTTAGATGCTACAGATAACAAGCTAAACAATGTCTACAAAGCCCCGGGGAGAGATTATGACTAGAGAAAACACAAGTCAAGGCAAAGTATAACAGTGCCAGAAAACAGGTAAGTCAAAAGATGTAGACTGGATTTGAAGGGTATGGATTATTAAGAGGCAGCCTGTTACCAACTAAAGCAAATTAATTCATTAGATCAAGTTTAAATCTTGATTCAGAGGGATGCCGGGATAGCTCAGCAGATTAAGTGCTCGCTTCGCAGCCCCCAGGTCCAAGGATCAAATCCCGGCTCTGGCCTGTGCAAAGAAATATGCTGAACTGGGGTGTGGTCCCCGGTTCGGTTCTTGCCAGGGCGAGCTTCCCATGTGGGAGGCCCCCATTTCAGTCATCAGCTCACCGGGGCTTGCCTCCCATGCAGGAGGCCCCAGTCCAGTTCCTGCCCTGCACGGCTACTGCCCAACTGTGTGGAATAAAACTATGTCAGAAACCAATGAAGTACAACTACGCGGACTGCTCTGGGCCCTCCCCCTTCTCTCTGTCTCTCTCTGTCTCTGTCTCTGTCAAAAGCAATAAAATAAATCTTAAAAAAAAAATAAACAAAGCTTGATTCAGATAATTTCATCTAAATGTCTAATAGAAGCCTCAGGAGGGAGGTATTTTTTTAAACCAAAAATCTGCAGTCTTGAGTGTTCTTAGAAGTATGATTCATTAAAATCTCAGATTGATATACATAATATAATCTTAAGCATTTTCTGGAAGTTTTGTTTTCTTATTTTATTTTTTCCTTTTACAATCTATTGCCCCTTTTTTCCCATAACTAGGCTGACCAGATGTACCATTTTAAACTGGACAGAAAAGAACGGTACTGTCGCATTTCAAACAGTACATATGGTTAGCCTACTGACACCTTGAAGTTAGCCCCGTGATACAAAAGCGAAGAGTATTTGCCTCAAATGCATTGTTGCAAAATATCCACATTTCTTCTAAAGAAATAAAAATAAGTATTAAATAATGTTTCTAGCAAGGTAAATACTACTCAGCTACAAGTGTTCTGAAATACAGTGTTTTCCTTTAGTTTGATGGGCCATTTCTACTTTTCCTATGCAGCAGTATAAGTGATTCAACATTAATATGTCTTTGATTTCATGATGCTGATGAAAAGAGAACTACAAAAAGTTAGTGAAATATTACTAATTCTGTAAAAAATAATATATGGGCTTTCTTTTCTACCCAACAAGACTTCTATATTAAGGAAACAGAGTTACGGACAAGAACAAACAGAAATGGCATAGTGTGAGACTCTGATTTGAGTTGGGAGTAGTTTAATTTACATACTGGTAACTTCAATAAAGTCTGTGAACATTTATGGAAATAAAAATACATGTAGTTTACAATGAAGGGTTATGATTTTCAAAAGGAAATCGTAAATACAAATGTTACAACAAATTATTGAGCAATATATCTCCTCCTTTCAATAAAATACCCATCAAAAGCATGTACATTCAAAACAAAACAAAATACTATTTTCATAAGAAATGACTTAAAAACATAAAGTAGAACTTATGAATTTCTAGACTCTGAATTACATTACATTGTTTAGTATATAAAAATAATATTCTAACATTTAAGTATATATTCATTTATACATTTACTTGGTGACATTTTTCTTACTACCTTCAGGTACAGCTATATCAAATTTAAAATCATCATTGTTATAGTTTGTTTTTATCCTATTGCTCTGGTAAAATCTGAAAAGAATATAATAATTTCATTTACGATATTCCTACTATTTTTAAGGCATTTTGCATGCAGTATCTCTTATGTAGGATACTGTTTTCATTATTTTGGTACAAGAAAGTTAATTTCAGAAAATTTAACAGCCAAGGTGACATAGCTGATATTGACAAAGCTAGTGATTAAACCATATTTATCAGTATCCCCAGCATTTTTTTCCCCCATGTTACCCAGATAGAAAGAACAAACCATAAAAGACTTTGTAGCTACTGGGTCTTACACATACAGATTGAGCACAAACACCATGGAGTTAAAGAAGAATCTTTATATACCCACAACATTTTCATTTTCACCTTGAGTAGTATTATAAATAACTTAAAAAAAA